>JAJJWX010004980.1:0-12998 GCA_023529315.1 Papaver bracteatum | reverse complement strand
TTCTGCTTTTCCCATTCTTCTAAAGTTGTTATCTTTTCTTCCTCCTGTAGTTGCAGAATAACCTACAACTACACCCTCAATAGAATTAGTAAAACTCAAGAAGTTCTTGATGATGAATAACAATTTTTCTATTAATGTTCTCAATTGATTACAAAGAAGTATCTAAATGGAACTAGAATAGTTACAACTTTCTCTATTCTCTTTCCTAAGATATTTTCTAACACTCACTAAAAGAACCTCTCAAATTTTACATTTGAACTCCTATTTATAGTAAAACTTATACAGTTTGTATATGAATTGCAAGTATCGCAATTCATACTCGCAAAATTACTTCATCCTCGCAAAACTTCATATTTCCCCGCTACTTCTATCATCGTATCATTTTATATCTCTTTCTCCTTTATTTATTACGATACTCGTGAACTATTATCTTGCGATATTCAGTACTTACATCTTGCCTCTTCTCATGTCAATTCTACGAAGAAGAAATTTCATGAGAATCCCTATTCTCGTAAATTTAGTGTAGTTATTACCACCCATCAGGTTCGCAACACGTCTTTCTACTTTTCCCTTATCTTTCTGACACGTTTCTTCAGAATCGTTCTTTTCAACCGTTCACGCTTACTCGTATTAATGAGTTTTTATCTTCATCAAACTCTCTTATAAATATTATCCTTTGTTTTTGCTTTTTATTCTCTTATTCATCTTCTTCACCACTTCGCCTCTCGCAATCTTTTTTCCTTTCTATTTTCCCTCTTATATTCAATGGCACCAAAGAAGAAAACTATTGAACAAATTAATGCGGAACTTGTTGATAGAGACCTTATTCTTCTGAGATTGAAGGTTATGATAATAAATCTTCTCTCTGTGTGAAGCTCTTTACCAACTATGTTTGGGATGATCGGTAATTTTAATCTCACGAGGTCAAATCCTCGCAGTCTTCCTCTTCCTCTTTATGATGTTAACTTTCCTTTATTCTACGAAATTATTTCCCACCCCAATTTTTCTTGTGCTATTTACCAATTGACTCGGTGATTGTATTCGCCTCTTAGTTGAATTCGCAAATCGTGCGCTTTTGGGAAATCTTTGTATTCAACATCTTAGGAAACCTGGATTTGAAAATATAGAAATTGTTGCTGCGAATTATACAAAGTTGAGGGTTTCTTCAAGAATTACACACTAATTCCCGCGAGGAAAGAAGATAATCGTTGGGGTGTTCGCCTTCATCGTAAAGCTAATATCGCAGTAGATGATCTTCTCATGCACGATATTGATTATGCTTCAGAAATAATATGACACCTCGTCGTTCTAATGATGAAGATTGGTATAAGTACCCTTTAATGTTATCGTTCTTATATTAATCGATAGTAGAACTTCCTGCGAACCTTCATAACCGCTATTATCAACCTTGGGTTTTTAGAAATGTATGTACTTCCACCTCCTTATCTTTTTGTTACCCTTTAATTTCAAATGAGGTAATAAACACTCTTGTATTTTTCTAAACAATATATTGTTGCCTCTGTTTCTTATCCTTATTTGAATTTACAGGTTCCACTTCTTCCTGAGATGGCTGCGAGTGAAAATAAGAGTTCTACTTTTTCTAAAAGGCTTACTGCGAGGCAACAAACTCTTCGTTCTGCGAAGGTCTCCCCTAAGCTTCCGTAGTCAAGATGATGCTCTTCGCAAAGGAAAAAGAAAACTTCAAGATGTTGTTTACGAGAGGAGGAAAAAGAAGATACTCTCAACCAAATCTTATTCCAATGTAATTTCTTCTAATGATAACATTGAGGAAGATCTTGGTGATGAAGATGATAAATTTCCTGAGAAGGACTTTAGTTCTGATTCTGATACCCTTTCTGACAAAGGAGATGATGATAATAATGTTGATGAAGGTGGAAATGAAGATTATAGTATCCCAGAAACTTTTGCCTCAGCAATGGTTAGCATCTCGGAGGCTTTCCTCCATTCTTCTCGTGGATTAGGAAATTCTTCTACAGCGAATGCTCGCAAACTTATTGCGAAGGCTTGTAAAGTTCCTACCGTAATTGATAATAATTCCCTCAAAGGAATTTCAAGATTCGTCTCTCCTGCTTCATTATATGCTTTAGGTAGCATGGTAAGTTTCTTCTCTATTCCTTGTTTATTTCCCTTATTTTGTTGATTTCTAACCCATTTTTTTCTTGTTTAGGTTGGAAGAGTTAGTTGTGCAAATGCTTCGATTGGGAAAGACGCCATTCTATTGCTTTGAGAAGAAAACTTTGAATCGTTGTAAGAAGTTAGAGGTTGAAAATTCAAGTCTCCGCCGTAAAAAATAGAAGATCTAAATATTGATAACGCAGAATTAATATCTCGTCACGAAGATAATTCACAATCTCATGAGCATCGCAATTGATAATTCTTCTCTTCTTGAGGAGAATAATCAATTAAAGCTTGAAAATTCTTCTCTTCGTAATGATAAGAAGAAACTAGAAGGTAAATTCTTTGCGATGGTAATTATTTTGGTTACTTTTCCTTCGTAATTTGCTAACCAATTCCTTAATTTCTCTCCTTGCTGCGAAAAAATTATGCGAAGATGAATAATGATCCGGAAACTCTCCTTGCAAATCGTAATAAGAAAATTTCGACTTGAGATCTCACTTCTAATTTCCCAGCATAACCATAGTTTATATGTCAAGCGTTTTAAAGCTAAGATGACTCGCAAGATTTGCGAAGATAATGAAATTCCTCTCAAGAAGTACCATACGCTCCTTTCTCGAAGAAATTCTCAAGATACTCCATATCCTGGAAATCTCTCTGAAAGTGAAGTTGAAAATGATAGTGAAGTTGAAGAAGAAGATCATTTTGATGGGGATAAATCGCCTTGAAAAATAACTTCACTCTTTTTTTGTATGTCTGTTCTGTTTTTTTTCAATATAACACTTTCTTCTTGATTGCACTTTGAATTAATCCAACAATTTCTTTTTCAAAGCTTAATTTGAATTAATCTTTCTTTGATATTTGTTTCCCTTATTCGCATAACTTGATCATGTGGAGAGAAATAATATATCTTAAAGACTTAGCTTAGTATTCCTTTTCCCTTATTATTGCTCTTCAGATGATCAACTCTTCTTGAAGTATTAGAATATCCTTCTCAATTTATCTTACGAAGTTTTGTCTGATTGTGATTATAAATAAAAAGTCCTCCCTTCAAGTATAAGAAATATAAGCCTTTTTTCCTTCTGTGGAATGTCATGAGGTAAATAATAAATCTCCCTTGAATTATAAGAAGTATGAAGTATACGAAATATGAAATATCCTTAAGAAGTATAAGAAGTATAAAATATCTTTGAAGAAGTATTAGCAGTATCCAATTCATGAAGAATTTCCCAATATATGGAGAAGTATAAGAATTGTATGAAGAAGTATAATAAGTACTTAACCTTCGCAAAATTAAATATCCGTTAAAGAAGTATAAATATGAGATATTATTGAAGAATTATAAGAAGTATTCAATCTTTTGGAGAAATATTCAATATATGGAGAAGTATAAGAAGTATGCAATTCTCGTAAATTTTTACGAATATGAACTTATCTGTATTTGATTTCTATCAAAATTGCATCTTTTGTTAAGTCTTCATTAAAATTCTTCACTAATGTTATCTTCATCAATGTGATCTACATCCACGGTTCTTCACTAGTGATTGTATGTGATTACATGATTTTACAATTGAGACTCCATTAATGAATATTTGGAGCTCTAGAATTTTGGGGAAGAATATGATAAAGAAAATAAATCCCTCTCTAAAATTTTCTCTCTCCTCCTAAAATCATCCCCTCTCTCCAAATGTGTCTCTCCCTCTTCTCATGCTTAAATGGCTATTTATATGATCTTACAAAATATGACGGTTGTGTTGTCCCTCCATTTTGGATTTTAGAATTATCTTGCGAAGCTTCGTAACTTCACTTCACGAACTTCTTTTGCTTTCCTCGTGATTTCTTTTGCTCGCAAAATGTTCTTTGCTCGTAAGATATCTTTTCTCTCCACAATTTCGTAAGTTATCATTTGATGTGATATTCCGCTCCTACACCTCCATGATCTTTCTTCCTCTACAATCACGCTTGTATATTTTTCCCTTCATATTACTATGAAATTCATCAATCATTGTCTTTGTGATCACATTACATTCTTCTTTTTTACAATCTCCATCTACTAACTTAATTTGATCTTCAAATTTTTCACAATTCCCTCAAATTTAGGCTACCACAATTCTCAAGTCCCTGTTTCTAGCGCCAATTATGTAGTTGCAGAATAACCTACAACTACACCCTCAATAGAATTAGTAAAAACTCAAGAAGTTCTTGATGGTGAATGATAACTTTCTTATTAATTCTCTTAATTGATTACATGGAATTATCAAAATGGAACTAGAATAGTTACAACTTTTTCTATTCTCTTTCCTAAGATAATTTCTTACACTCACTAAAAGAACCTCCCGAATTTTACATTTGAACTCTTATTTATAGTAAAACTTATACAGCTTTATATGAATTGCGAAGTATCGCAACTCATACTCGCAAAATTATTCCATCCTCGCAAAACTTCATATTTCTCCGCGCTACTTCTATCATCGTATCATTTTATAACTCTTTTCTCCTTTATTTATTACGATACTCATGAACCATTATCATTTTAATGGGCGGCACCCTCCATTAGGGAGCTGATAAGTGTCTTAAGACGGCAATGTCATGGGGCTTTAAGATCGCAAGATCATTTAGGCCTGTCATATTGTCGCGTAAATTATACAGAGGCAAAAAGCCATAAGAGAAAAAAGTTAAGATGAGGTCAAGGGGTTTTTACATGCAAATGTGAAGACGTCCTGCGATTTCATCGCAAGACGGAAATGTCATGAGGCTTTGTTTTCGCGAGAAAACTTAGGCTTGTCATATTGTCGCAATACAATAAAGAAATGCAGATAAGACAAGATCAATGGGTCAATACATGAGAGTGTAAAGACGTCCTGCGATCTTGTCGTGGAAAGAATACTATGGAAAAGTAAGACCTTTAAGTAGGAAGGCATGATAAGACCATAAGATCGCAAAAATAATAACACGAGAATATCAAGGTTTGCGACAATATCGCAAAAATTATGAAATTCGCCAAAATATTCGTTTATTAACTTTCTCATATTGCAGATGAATAATAGAGGCAAGCATGGGAATGAATAGAAGGGTAAAGATTATTATTCATCACCATATGATAAATTTATATGGATATTAAAGTGCAGATAATTAGCAGGTGCAAACTATATTGACCAAGTTATATTTGCAAAAAAGAGGATGTTCTTTCATTCATACAGATAAAGGGGCAAAGAAATTTACACATTAAATTGAAGAAAGTTGCAACAAATTGAAGAAACTCGCGATTGATTACATAAAAGAAAGAAGTCAGACAGATACATTATTTCATTTATCAACATTGTTATCTTTATCAGATTCTTGTTTTTCACCGGATTTCTCTTCTTCATTATCTTTGATGGGTTCTTCATCATCGCCAGAATTTGTTTCTTCGTCGTTATTTTCTTCTTCACTTTCATCAAAATCTTCATCAGAGTCAGAGATACCAAGATCTGGAATTATTGATGGTAGCCTTTGCAAGATCAGGATACAAAGAATGAGGAATTCCATGGTCGTCACAAACCTGCTTGGTGGTATCATTACGAGTAATGAGGAGGGTTCTATTAAAATTTGCAGAAGTAATCCCAAATTGATCTTTTAATCGCGAGTATTTATTGTTGCGAGCAGTAAGATCGTTCACGAGTTGATGATTAATATCTTCTAATTCTCTCATCCTTACACGGCATCTATCTTCAGAATCTGCGAGAATAAGGCACAGATAAGATAGAAGTTATAAGAAAGAATAATAAAAGAATCAAAAGGTTAATATAATAGTGATGAGTGCCAAATATTGCATATTCATACACCTTTTCATTGGCACTTAACTCATCTTTCGCACTTCAAAGTCATATATTATCCCAAATTCTGCATTCTTACCATCTTCAAGAATAAATATTTGTATTAATTAATTTTGTGTTTTTAAGTACTAAATAAAGTTTGGAAGAATTGAGAAGACAAAAGAGAAGAAAGTTGGAAGCGTTGCAACCCGCTCGCGCATCAGTGGCAACCTGTTTACAAATTCATGGGATTAAACAACCCATGATCCAAAACCCAAGACCCAAATCCATTTCCACCTCACCCCCATTAGTTTCTTTCCAAAACATCCACCTCACACCCATTGTATTCTTTCCAAAACATCCACCTCACCCCCATTGTATTCCATTCTATCCATCAATTAAGAAAACATGTTTTGTTTAATTATTGAGTGGTTGCTACAGTGAAATTCGGATCCCAAGTGTGAGAGAATTTTTGTGTATAAATAGAGAGGGTTGTTGTGTTAAAAACTCATCCAAGAATAGCTTGTTCATGTTAGTTTATCAAATTTCAATTTTGTTGTAATGTTCTTCATGTTCTAATTTCATTTACTAGGGTTTAGATGAAGCCCTAATCTCATTGGTATGTATTCATATCTTGTATCTTGTTCTTGAAAGTTTAGAATTGTTTAAAGATATAATTTAATCCAAGTTTTTCAACATCTTGCTCTCACAATGTATGCCATGTATCCATTATAGTTAGAATATCTCTATGTTGATTATGCTACAACTCATGCTTAACCAAATATTGATCTTTAGATTAGTTGTGCTTAATTAGACAATTAATGCTTTGGAGAAATACTTTAGTTGTGATTAAATTATCCATTGAAGAAACACCTTAGTTATATGGTAGACTTGAATCTACTATAAGGACAAGAATAATATTACAAGTTGAATGCATATCATAGGTTATTGGTGGATTTGAATACCCTAGTATCCATATTATCATTGTTTACATATCTTGTTATTTGCATCTTTTACTTTTATTATTTCAGTCACTTGAAAATCATATCGTCGTATCGACAAAATCAAACCCCTTTTGGTTACTCTCTGAATCAGGATTTAGAATCAACTTCTACACTCTCCAAGTCTCTGTGGTTCGACCTGTGCTTTCCCTGTGTTGCTTTTCGACACTGTGCACTTGCAGTATACACAATAGTAGGTATCTTTCTGAGCCTACCAAATAGAGTGGTTAACAACCTTCTTTCTCAAAAATCAAGTCCCTAATTAAGGCCGATTGATCATCATGAAGACTAGCATCTATACCTAAATTATTCCTAGCATTATCAAGAACCTGTGCTGCCCAAGAAAACTCATCATCGCTAGTAATAAGAAGGCGAGAACGAACTTGAGTTTCTCTTGCAAGAAGATCTTTATTTTCGCAGAGGAGTTTATCTCTTTCCATTTGAACTTCGAGAAGAATTTAATGGAAATCTGCTAGAGTTTCGCTGCCATTTCTAATTGCTTGATCTTTCTCGTCAACAAGATCACTATTTCTACTTCTTAATCCATTGATGACTTCTTTTGATTCATGATAAAGACGCTTAAATTTATTAGATAATCCTAAAGTGTGTCTGTGTTCAATAGTTAGGAGATTAAACTTAAATTTAAGTTCCTCTATAGAGAGGGATTTAATTTGTTCGTCAGTAAAATTACTTAAGGAGTTATTAAGGCGAGCAAGAAGAGTATTATCATCTACAGGTTCGGGAAAGGTTTGAAGGAACGTAGCTTCGTCAGTTAGACCATAAACATCTGCAAAAATGATTGCTTGGATAAGCTATATAAAAAAAAATCTAAAGAAAGAAAAAGTAAATCATACCATAAAGTTGTTTGTTGGCATTGTTAAGATCCAAAATCTTCTGTTTATCAACTGAAGCTTCAGTTTCCAACAGTTTATTTTTCTCACGAAGCACAACAATTTCAGCCTCAAGTTTCTCTTTATCTTGGCGAAGGTTAACAACCTTTTTCTTAAATGAAGCACATTTATTATCTAAATTAGCAGCAGCAGCAAAAGAAGCTCTTCCAACCTGCAACAGAGTTTTATAAGTACAAAAAATTTGATGAGAGAAATCTGGCAATTTAAGAAATAACTAAGAGAACATACCATAATACCAAGTGCTTTTATGAAGCTTGGAGTTAGAGTTCCAGAAATTCCACGAAGAGAATTATTATCAGATAAGATTGGAGAATCGCACACTTTGACGAGCGCTTGAGCTAGCCCATTAAGAGTCTCATCGCCATACTCATTCGCATTTCCACGAGAAGAATCTCCAAAAAGCATGGACAGTTGGGTCATGGAAGAATCATAGGAAGAAGAATTTTTCACAGAAGGGACTTCTCTAATATCGTCAAATTCTTCGATAAATTCATCATTAGATTTATTACTAACGATTGAATCCAATTGGGTATGTTGAGAAGAAGAATGCTGAGTTTTATTTTTCTTCAAAGGAGGCTCACTGGGTTCTTTATCACGAGGGGCAGAGCGTCTTCCTTCGCTTGAAGCAGTAGATTTCCCTTTACGATTAGTTGAAGGTTTCTCCTTAGGTTTTGGCTCTAAAGGTGGTAATTCTTCAATTACCTACAAACACAGATAAATATAAGAAATAGGGGCAAAAATATATTGTTAATTAATAAAACAATATTTCTTACTTCATCTGTGAAAGATCTAAGAGCTAGAAGAGTGCTGGGTTTCCTATATTTCTGGTAATTAAGCTTCATTTTGGCAACCTGCAAGATAATGGAAAAGTTAGCGAGAGTGTGAAGAAATAAATAATAATAGCATAAGAAGATGAGAGAGTATACATCGGAATACCTATCAGGCCAGTTGAAAGTCCATGGTTCATAGTGAGAGAGATTCGCAGGAAGTTGGAAAGAACCGGATATATAAGGACCTTTAAGGCATAATGGAAAAATAAACCACTTATCGTCATTAGAATGACGAGGACCATCATTTGTATTGGTATGAAAATCAATATCTTGCATAAGAGCATCTTCATCAGTGACCTTGTTTTTATGCAAACGGACACCCCAACAGGTACTATCCCTTACCATGGGGAGTAATTGGTAATTTCGAAAGAAGTTATCTACAGTATACTTTGCAGGGATAATCGGAATATGTTTATATTTAAGACTTTTATGTTCTTCGGAATATTGGTATCCTTTGCCAGCACCACGAGAGGCATATTCCAGTAATAATCTAATACAATCCCCGCCAAGTTGATACACCGCTCGTGAAAATCTCTTATCAGAAATTATTTGGTAAAAGAGTGGAAGTTCAGGGTTGTAGAGAGAAAGTGGAAGACCAGCTTCAAGTTGGCCTAACGAAACTATAATTTTTTCACGAGAACACTGAAAATTAGAAAATAATTCAAGAGAAAGAACTGATTTGGTACTTTGATCTGGAATTAAAGATAATTCAAATCCTTGATTTTTAAGTTTTCCTTTCATCAAATTGAAAGCAATAAGATTTTTAGCACCAGCAGCAACCATTTTGAGAGAATGGGAATGAAAAAAGATTGAAAAAATGGAAAAAGATATTAGATGCGCGATTTGCGGGAAAGCAATGAAATTTGCAGAGAATAAGAAGGAAAGAGAATGAGAAGAAAGAAAAAGAGAAGAATGAGAGAAGGTATTTATAGCAGAAGAAGTTTCTCGAGAAACTAAAATAGTTAATACAATGAAAGGACGTGAATGGTCAAATAACAGCGGTTTAAGATGACGTGTCGAAAAATATATGGGTGATAAAATTATATGAAGACAGCTGGTGAAAGTTTTAGAGACGTGTCAGAATAAAGGTGGAGGTGAAAAGATAGGAGATTACGGCAATTTATTCTCACGATCTTCTCTTCTTCGCAGAAAAGACATGAGAAGAGGCAAGATGTAGTACCAGAATATCGCCAAAACGATATTCTCGTAGTAAGATCAACGCTTTCACGAGAAGGTCAAATATTCCTATAAGTATAAATGACATTGTTCACGAGAGTGTCGTAAGGATTCTTCAGCAACATTTGGCGAGCGTCACAGGGAAGCGTCATTATAGCTGACGATTGAAGAGACATGTTATGAGAGTGTTGTTTCACGAGGATTACAAAACTTGGCGAAGATTAATATTGTAAATACCACAATGAGATCGCAGAATATATCCGAAAGAAAGGGAAAACTTAGCTGTCACCCACAATGTAATTTCCTATATAAAGGGTTCAAGTAAGTCCAGATGATGATGATGTATTTTTTAGAGTTGAGAAAACCTTGAGGAGAGAGAAACTCCAGAAAAGAAAGTTGTAATTACGAGTTTGAATATTTTCTGTAAACATTTCTGAGATCTAAGTAATAAAAGTGTCGTTTAATTCTTTAATCTTCAACTAGTTTCACTTAGATTTTTATAGGATCTTAATAGGGGTGTAGTGTGGGAAATCCTGCTACTACATAGTCTACGTAAAACGTATGACTGCTAATCTTCTTTCTATTAGTCAAATATGTGACAAAGGACATCAGGTTATCTTCAATGCAAATGGATGTGACATTTTAGACTAAACTGGGAAAGTAATTTTCCAAGGAACTCGTGGTAAAAACAATTGTTATCTTCTCGATACTCAGTTTAGCGATTGTTGCAATTTGACTAAGGTGGAATCTACACATCTTTGGCATGAACGTTTTGGTCACATCAATTATCTCCTTCTAACTAAGATCATTAACAAAGAACTTGTTAGAGGTGTTACAAAAATCAGTGCAAAGATTGAAGGTGTATGTGGTGCCTGTCAAAAGGGTAAACAAACGAAAGTTCACCATAAATCATCTCAAGATATTCTCACCAAAGCTCCACTTAACTTAATTCATATGGATCTCTTCGGACCAATTCAACAACCCATTGTTGCTGGTAAGAAGTATGCTTTGGTTATGGTAGATAATTACACCAGATTCACTTGGGTTGCATTTCTATCTCATTATAATGAAACCCTTGGAGAATTCAAGATTATTGTAAGAAGAATCCAGAATGAACAAGGTCGTAAACTAAAGAAAATTAGAAGCGACCGTGGAACAGAATTCAAGGATACCAATGTGTTTGAATTTTGTGACGAACTGGGATTACTCAACAATATTCTCCACATATTACTCCTCAAGCTAATGGAGTTTCTGAAAGAAAAAATAGAAATATTCAAGAGATGGCCAGGGTAATGCTCCACAACAAAAATCTTCCTTTAAGATTTTGGGGAGAAGATGGTTTTACAGCATGTTATTTGATCAACCGTGTTTACTTACGATCTAAAACTCTTAACACTCCGTATGAGTTATGGTATGGTAGAAAACCCAACTTGCACTATCTTAGAGTGTTTGTAAGTAAGTGCTACATACTAAAATATCGAGAATAGAGAGGGAAGTTTGATACCAAAAGTGATGAAGGTATCTTTCTTGGCTATGCTTCTGACAGTAGCCGGTTTCGAGTATTTAATCTCCGAACCCAGGTCATGATGGAATCTGCTAATGTTATTATTGATGATATTAGTGATTTTCATCATGATAATTCTCCTGCTGAGTTTCCTCCAACAAAGACAATTGAGAAAGCCAAAAAAATACATGAATCAGTTAAAGTTATTCCAACTGTTACTGATCCTGATATTTCTAGTATCGAGGAGAAGAGCGCTGATCAAGCCACCCCTAATGAACCCGAATGTGTTCCCCCTCCACGATATCTCTGGGTTCAAAGAAATCATGATCCAAACAATATTATTGGAGGAAGAGATTCTACTGCTAGAACAAGAGGATAACTTCAAAATATTTGTAATTTTGGTTGTTATCTTTCTCTTGTATAACCAAGAAATATTGATGAAGATCTTAGTGATCCCGCTTGGGTAAATGCTATGCATGAAGAGTTAAATCAATTTCAAAGAAAAGATGTAACTCGTACCTTGTCCCTCCAATGTTAATATTGTTGGTACCAAATGGATATTTAAGAACAAGTCTGATGAATATGTCATGATTATTAGAAATAAAGCCAGACTTGTTGCTCAAGGATATTCACAGATTGAAGGTATTGATTTTGATAAAACCTTTGCACCTGTGGCACGCCTTGAGTCCATTAGGCTCTTATTAGCTCATTCTTGTTTCCTTAAAGTTAAACTTTTTCAGATAGATGTAAAATCTGTGTTTCTGAACGGAATTTTAAAGGAATAAGTATATGTTGCTCAACCAAAAGGGTTTGAAAACCATGATTTTCCAGATCACGTTCTCAAAATCAAAAAGGCTCTATATGGATTAAAATAAGCACCTAGAGCCTGGCTTGAAAAACTTACTACTTCCATTTTTAGAAAAGGTTTCTCGAGAGGTATAGCTGATAAGACCTTGTTTACCAAATGGAGTGGAAAAAACGTTGTCATTGATCAAGTCTATATAGATGATATCATCTATGGATCAACTTCTGAAAAGCTAGCAAAGGATTTTCAAATTTCACTTGCTAGAGAATTTAAAATGAGCAATGTTGGTGAATTAAAATTCTTTCTAGGATTGCAAATTCAACAACAAAAGGATGGAATTTACTTATCCCAAGAAAAGTATGCAAGGGATCCTATGACAAGATTCGGTTTGGATAAGTCCTCTCCAAAATTAACACCTATGCTTACTACTGGTAAACTACATAGAGATGAGAAAGGAGTAAAAGTAGATTAAAAGTTGTATCGATCTATTATTGGAAGCCTTTTATATCTAATAGCTACTAGACCTGATATTTCTTTTAGTATTGGTTATTGTGCTAGATTTCAGGCTGATCCAAAGGAATCTCATCTTGTAGCTGCAAAAAGGATCATACGTTATGTCAATCACACTGTCGGGTATGGTATATCCAACACTTTTGATACTAATACTAACCTGTCCTCTTATTCTGATGTTGATTAGGCAGGATGTGTAGAAGACAGAAAAAGTACATTGATAGGTGTAGAATACACCTAATTTACTATCTAGTATTTTATGATTTCTTTGCTATTTTTCTTGTAAATTATGTATTTTACGTGTGTTTTTGAGTTAATAGGTACTATGGAG
>JAJJWX010004977.1:0-115974 GCA_023529315.1 Papaver bracteatum | reverse complement strand
TAGCTTAGTAACAAATCATTCAATATTCACCGTTGGATGAAAACCGATTAGATACAAGCTAATATTTATCAACCGTTAGATCGAAAACATAGCTTGTTATACACATGTACCGCACGTTTGTAGTCTTGTGAAAACCGTCCCAAATTTGTACATTAGTTGGTTCAACACTAGTTAACCAAATGGTTAGCCAAATGATAAGTTTCATATCAACCATATTTTTCTTCACCATAACTAGTCCAAATGACTCAAATGAACTAGTTAGATAGTTGTTCAATTGCTTAGATCTTTATGTACAACACAAGACACAATTGAAGCAAAAACGATGTGATTCACTCGAATCGATTCATGAACTATAAAGCCACGGTTTGCAATAACATTCCTTAGTTTATTAAGATAAGTTCACAAACATCGTTTTTAGACATAACCTACTCAAGTTTGCGGACTTAAGTTACCGGATGGATTTCATAAACTCCAGCAGAAATTCTCGGTCGAGAACTTCCGCCAATTCGCGGACTGAAGCTCACGCACTTCTTCGGTTTCACTTGATCAACAAAGTTCACAAACTTCATTTCAAGCAATAAGGACTTATACATATATGTGTTTCCACAACAATGCTTATATCCTCCAATGGTTATATTGTCTAAACTCTCATTTCAATCATTGAAATATTCTCAGAGGGTGTTATATATTTGTTGTTCACAAACTATTTTTCGTCAGAGCAATTTCCAAAATGATTGAAACATAACATGACTTTCGTCACTAGGTAAAAATGAACTTGGCTAAAGCGAAAGCTTTATAACACATATTTCAAGAAATAGATAAGCGAGATATACTCAGCTCAAAATATCATATGTGTATTTTTTAGTCTATATAGTAATACAACTTTTGTCTCAAGAAAGGAGATAAAGTAGATAGACTTTTGAGTGATAGATAAGTTCAAGTCTCCACATACCTTTTAGTCGATGAAGATCCACTAGTTCCTTGAGTAGTCCTTCGTTTTGTATGATGATCGCCATCGAGTTCTTGAGCTCAACTACACTTTATATCCTAGTCCGAGACCTTAGCTATAGTAGACTAGAAATCATTATAGTTTTGATCAATAATATTGACAAAAATTCTTGAGATAGCAACGCATGCGAGTTAAACCAACAATGCTCTAACAAACCTTAGTATTTTCAAAGAGGGCACTTCAGGCTCAGGTTGAGGTCCTTAAAAATAAAAATATTGATTTAAAAACCTTGAGGTATTTATACAACACCATTTCCTAAATTTTAATTACGTAGTAAACTATAAAATTGCTAAAATTTATAAATTTCATTTGCATATGTTGACTTTCTTTGTAAATTCTATAACTCATAAAAAATTTGATGCTAATCCTGTGTTTCATGTTTTAGAGTACCCAATTGCATCTTATTTTTGGCAGTGTATTAGTGTCATAGCTTGGAATTGTCATGGTCTAGAAAATATGGAGACCATAAACAGTCTCAACGATACCATGAATAAAGACAATCCTGATGTTATGTTCATCTCTGAGACCAAATAAAAAAACGTTGAAATGCATAAATCTTAATCATATAAATATAAATCTTAAGAAAAGTAAATGTATGTAACTACTTTCTTGTCCCTCTAAGGGTATTGTTGGTGGTATTTGTCTCATTTGTAAAGATAACATGCAAATAATATCCTAGATTACAACCATAATCATATAAATATAAATATTCATGCTAACAAAAATAGACCAAGTTGGCTTCTTACTTGTTTCTATGGCAGTCCTATATGAAGGATAAAATACGTTCTTGAATATTATTAAACAAATGGCACCACATATTAATCAACCATGGATTGTTTTAGGTGATTGCAATGTTGTTTTGCATAGAGAAGAAAAGAAAATTAGATTTCCTTTTAATGAGAGAAAGCTATGATTTTCAAAAGACTGATAGGTAACTGTGGTCTTATGGATCTTGGTTTCCAAGGTTATACTTTCACTTGGAATAACAAAGAACAAATAATAATTTCATAGAGAAAAGACTGGATCATGTTTTGGTTAATTCAATTGGAACTCCCGTTTTCCTAACTCCGGTATTAGACACCTAAGTCCTTTGATTTCGATCACGTTCCTATATGTTTAAATACCCATAACACTTGGAACGGCAACCCCTTTAAGTACTTTGGAGACTGGATGAAGCATGAGCAATGTAAACCTCTCATTCAGGAAATGTTAAATGCTTAAACATTCAAGGATCCTCCGCTTTTACTTGGACTAAAAACTATCTAAAGTTAAGTATAATCTAAAAGGTTGGAATAAATCCACTTTTGGTCACATCCAGATAAATATAGAGCAAATTAAGAAAAAGTTGGATAATACTAATAAGAGGTAGAATAATCATAACAAATCTAAAGACCTCGCCACTCATCTTATTCCCTCTTGTATAAGCGATCTCGACAATGATATGCTTTTGCACTACTCCTTATATGGTTGAAATTAAGAAAGTTTTTTCCCTATGGAACTTGATAAAATCCTAGGTCCGGATGGTTTTCCTCAAACTTTTTTCAACAAAATTGGGAAACCATTGGACCTGATTTAACCGTAATGATACAAAAATTATTTGAAACTGGGCATTTATACATCTAAAGAGATGAATGCCTCATTTATCTCTCTTATACCAAAAACTTTGAATCCTACTACTCCTGCTGAATTTAGACCCATAGCTTTGGATAATACTTCTTATAAAATTATCTCAAAGTTGATGGCAGGTAGAATGAAACCCCCGCTAGAAAAATCATATCTCCATTTCAATATGCTTTTATTCCGAAGGAAGATCTCGATAACATAACAATAGCCCACGAGTTAATACATAAAATGAGAAATAAGAAAGGAAAGCAGATCTCTGATATTGATAAAAACATGATAGATCTTATTCCCTCTTGTATAACTGATCTCGACAATGATATGCTTTGCACTACTCCTTATATGGTTTAAATTAAGAAAGTTGTTTTCTCTATGGAACCTGATAAAAGCCTAGGTCCGGATGGTTTTCCTCCAAACTTTTTTCAACAAAATTGGGAAACCATTGGACCTGATTTAACCCTAATAATACAAAAATTCTTTGAAACTGGGCATTTATATATCTAAAGAGATGAATGCCTCATTTATCTCTCTTATACCAAAAACTTTGAATCCTACTACTTCTGCTTAATTTAGACCCATAGCTTTGGCTAATACTTCTTACAAAATTATCTCAAAGTTGATGGCAGGTAGAATGAAAGCCCTGCTAGAAAAAATCATATCTCCATTTCAATATGCTTTTATTCCAGGAAAGCATATCTCTGATAACATAACAATAGCCCACAAGTTAATACATAAAATGAGAAATAAGAAAGGAAAGCAGATCTCTGATATTGATAAAAATATGATAGATCTTATTCCCTCTTGTATAACTGATCTCGACAATGATATGCTTTGCACTACTCCTTATATGGTTGAAATTAAGAAAGTTGTTTTCTCTATGGAACCTGATAAAAGCCTAGGTTCGGATGGTTTTCCTCCAAACCTTTTTCAACAAAATTGGGAAACCATTGGACCTGATTTAACCTTAATGCTACAAAAATTCTTTGAAACTCGGGCATATATATATCTAAAGAGATGAATGCCTCATTTATCTCTCTTATACCTAAAACTTTGAATCCTACTACTCCTACCGAATTTAGACCCATAGCTTTGGATAATACTTCTTACAAAATTATCTCAAAGTTGATGGCGAGTAAGAATGAAAGCCCTGCTAGAAAAAAATCATATCTCCATTTCAATCTGCTTTTATTCCAGGAAGGCAGATCTCTGATAACATAACAATAGCCCACGAGTTAATACATAAAATGAGAAATAAGAAAGGAAAGCAGATTAAAATAGATATGTCAAAAGCTTTTGACAGGGTGGAATGGACATTTTTAATCAAAATAATGACTAAGTTGGGCTTTAATGAGAAATGGAGTAATTTGATTTCTGAATGCATATCTACTAGTTGTATTGATTAATGGATCTCCAACTGAACTTTTCAAACCTACCAGAGGTTTGAGGCAAGGAGACCTCATATCTCCTTATTTGTTTCTCTTTTGTATGGAGGCTTTATCTAGAACTATCATGCATTCTGAAACTCTTGGTTACATAAAAGGCATCAAAATAACTAAAATTGCACCTTCTGTGAGTCACTTACTTTTTGTTGATGACTGTTTCATTTTCTGTGATGCTAATGTTGTGACTAGTCGTAATCTTGTTGCGTTGTTTAAAGCTTTTGGCACTACTTCTGGTCAACTGATTAATCTTAGCAAATCTGGTGTATTCTTTAGTCTTAAAACAAATCCAAACATTATGAATGAAGTTAAAACTATTTTAGGTGTCAATGTTATCCCTTTGAATGATAAGTATCTAGGTTCCCCTCTTTTCACTAATAGATCAAATATTAAAAGTTTTGAACCTATGGTGGATAAGATGAAAAATCGATTGTTGAGTTGGAATGGTATAAACCTTAATTTTGCTGGGAGGTCTGTAATGATTAAAAATGTTACCTCTTTCCTATGTGTTTACCAGATGAATTTCTTTAAAATTCCTATGAAAATTTGCAACACTATTACCAAAATACAGAGAGATTTTCGGTAGGGTAAAAATGAGAAAGGTAAGAATAAAAATGGTAAGAAAAGAGTATATCTTAAGGCTTGTAAACCTGTTTGTAAGCCTTTAAGTGGAGGTGGTTTAGGTTTTCAGAACATGAAAATTTTCAATCTTGCCATGATAGCCAAAATGGGATGGAGACTTAAAGAAAACCCTTCTTCCTTATGTGCCTCCATTCTTAAAGCTAAGTATTATCCAAACTGTGACATTTTGCATATTAACACTAAACCTAAACATAGAGATAGTTGGATATGGAAAGGTATTCTCACAGGTGTTCAACAAATCAAGAAAAAATATTTCTGGAAAACTGGTAATGGGGAAAATATTGATATCTGGGACAACCATTGGATACCAAACACAAAGCCTCCTCTAACCAAGCCTCCGTGCTTTCGGGGATGAAAACTTCAAAAAGGTTAGTCAACTAATAACTTGTTATGAGAACTTGGGATCATACCAAAATGATAATTTGATTTGATCAAGCTACCATTGATAAGACCGTGAGACTCCCAATACCATCTTTATGTATGGAAGATGCACCCATTTGGAATTCAAACAACACGGGTAAATTCACTGTTAAATCTCTATACAATAACATTAATTCTACCGGCGATGATTCCAAGGATTGGAATAAAATTTGGAACATGAATGTAAATCTTTCAGTTAAAACCTTTGTTTGGAAGGAAGCTCAATCCATACTTACCAATAGTATGAGACTGGCAACAATTCTACCAAATATTAATTCTACTTGTACTTTGTGTAATAATGGTGAAGAGACTCTTACTCATATCTTCCTTCAGTGCAACTTTGTGTCCTAGGTATGGATGCATCTTAACTTTGATATGCAGTATGTCTCCAATGGTACCTCTACTTTTCATGATTGGTAATAACCAAGACAGAAATGGATTTTCAATGGATTGGTCTGATTTTTGTAGCATTATATGTTGGCATGTTTGGAAAGCGAGATGCAACTTGGTGTTTAGAAAGACAAAGCAGAACAGTGCGGAAACTGCTAGAACTATAGTCAAATATATTAACAGTTTTATGAATGTGAACAAATTTGACTATGACATTATGCAATCTCTGTATTATAATCCCATGAATGAGGAAACACTTGAAATAATCAATATTGAACCTGATGGGTATAAGGTTTTCATGTCTCTTATGATAAAAATTTCTCTGTCAATGTCGAATCCTATCACTAGCTATGGGTTAGGACTAACTCTTTATGATTGTACATGTACCATAGTTGAAGCAAGAGGATCACATGATGACTGTAGTACCAGAGAAGAACTAGAAATGAGAGGGGTCAAGTCGCTTTTCTTTCCAAGAGGAAACACAATGGAGTAGACACAATAATATTTTTCAAAGTGATTCTGAACCCACTCTCATGCTGCTAACAAGAATGTATACCAATGCCCGTGAAATAAGACACACTATCAGTGATGACTTTGGAATTACGACAAGCAATTGTATAAATTTTAAATTCCAAGCTTTTATTTTGATAAATAGGTTTGATATTATAGAGTCAGCTCATATATCAACCTTTTGTAACCGTTATGCTATTAAAAAAGTTTGGTTAGGTGAAAATCTTAGAGTAATCTTAAACAATCTTCAATTTCAATTCTGAAATACTAATGTAACCAATGCTCTTTATCTTCCTATACACATTGAGGAAGAAGGGAGTTTAACCAATGTATGAGGTTTTTCCTCTTTTTTCGAAAAAATATAAAAATATTGAAACCATGAAAATGGATACTGTAATAAGATAAAATTTGAAAATGCGGGGGTCTAACAACCTCACCCAATATTTCGATTAGCAATCTGTATGGACAACTCCGAGTTGTTTTCTAGAGAATGAGCAAGACTCAATCAATAGAAAATACTCAAGGAGTTATTATCTCAATCTCTCGATTTGATTTACTCAAGAAAATATGATTTGCGAGCCTAATCTTTAGAGAGATAACTTGGATGGTACCAAAGACCAATATCCAAGTGTCAATCGATTTAAATCAACAACCAATAAGGTCGGATATTCTAATCGATTGAACAACGAACAACCTGTATTATTTCAATTATATAAAAATATAATGCGGAAAATAAATAACACAGACACCAGAATTTTGTTAACGAGGAAACTACAAATGCAGAAAAACCTCGGGACCTAGTCCAGATTAAACATACAATGTATTAAGCCGCTACAGACACAAGCCTACTCCAAATTAACTTCGATCTGGACTGTAGTTGAACCACAACCAATCTCACACTGATCCAAGTTACAGTTATGCTCATATGCCTCTGATCCCACCAGGATACTGCGCACTTTATTCCCTTAGCTGATCTCACCCACAACCAAGAGTTGATACAACCCAAAGTCGAAGACTTTAGCAAACAAATCTGTCTCACACAGAAAAGTCTACAGGTAATAGATAAATTCGTCTCCCACGAATAAACATATAAGTTTTGTTCCATCTTTTGATAATCAAGGTGAACATGAACCAATTGATAAAACCAGACTTATATTCCCGAAGAACAGCTCAGTTTCATCAATCACCTCACAATAAAATTAATCGATGCAACGAAGAAGATTATGGAGGAATCACAAACAATGAGACGAAGATGTTTGTGACTACTTTTATCTTGCCTATAGGAGATAGAAATATCAAGCCAATTATTACAATTGTACTCATACGATAGAAATAGAAAGATCAGATCTCACAACTACAAGATAAGTAGTATCGGTCTGGCTTCACAATCCCAATGAAGTCTTTAAGTCGTTAACCCGAATTTAAAGATAAAACTCAAGGGTTAATGGAGATCGACTCTAGCTTAGAGAAAACTAGTATCACACAAGAAAGGTGTGTGGGGATTAGTTTTTCTAATATCTAGAGTTCCCCTTATATAGTCTTTCAAATCAGGGTTTGCAATCAATGTTAGCTTGCTAACAAAGCATTCAATATTCACCGTTAGATGAAAACATGATTAGATACAAGCTAATATCTATCAACCGTTAGATCGAAAACTTAGCTTGCCAAACACGCATGTACTTGACGTTTTTTGGGTTTGTGTAACCGTACCCAAACGTGTACAATGGTTGGTTCATGAAAGTCAACCAAATGGTTAGCCAAATGATAACTTTCATATCAACCATATTCTTCTTCACCATTACTAGTCCAAATGACTCAAATGAACTAGTTAGAGAGTTTTTCAATTTCTATGAGATCTCAAGTACTACAAGAGACACAATTGAATAAAAAACGATGTGATTCACTCGAATCATTAATCGTTAACTATAAAGCCACGGTTTTCAAAAGCATCCCTTGGTAATTTAAGAATAAGTTCATGAAAAACGTTTTCGGACATAACCTCTTGAGTTCGCGAACTCAGTCCGCGAACTCAAGATAACCGGTTGAAGTTAATAAACTCTATTAGAATTTCTCGAGATGAGAACTTTCGTCAGTTCGCGGAATGGGTTCGCATACTACACCTGAGCTTCAACTTCAGCAGATATTCTCGGGTTCTATAACTTACACTAGTTCGCAGACTGGGTTCTCGTACTGAGTTGCTGCTCACATTCCGGTTCCACTTGATCTACAAAGTTCGCAAACTTCAGTTCAAGTGTTAAGGACTTATACATATATGTGTTGCCATAATAATGTTTATATCCCCCAATGGTTATATAGTCTAAACTCTCATTTCAATCATTGAAACATTCTCAAAGGATGTCATATAGTTGTTTTCACGAACTAGTTTTCGTTAGAGAAATTTTCAAAGTGATTGAAACTTAACATGACTTTCGTCACTTGGCAAAGATGAACTTGGCTAAAGTGAAAGCTTTACCAACACACATTTTGAGAAATAGATAAGCGAGATATACTCAACTCGAAATATCACATGTGTATATTCTTAGTCTATATAGTAAAACGACTTTTGTCTCAAGATAGGAGATAGAGTAGATAGACTTTTGAGTGATATATGAGTTCAAGTCTCCACATACCTTTTAGTCAATGAAGATCCACTGGTTCCTTGAGTAGTCCTTCATCTTGTATGATGATCGCCATGAAGTCCTTGAGCTCAACTACACTTTCTATCCTAGTCCGAGACCTTAGCTATAACAGACTAGAAATCAAGACTATATAGTTTTGATCACTAAGATTGACAAACATGCTTGAGTTAGCAACGTATGCGAGTTTGACCGAGCAGTGCTCTAACAATCTCCCCCTTTGTCAATTTTAGTGGAAAAACTATTAATACATATGAAATACAAAAATTATATAAATAAACTTTGTAGATCCTATTCCACATGCCTAATCTTCAACAATATTCGAAATCTTCGTCACTTCCAAGTAGTCCAATGATCCCAAAGGTTGTAAGTTTAGTATCATCGTTGTTGAAAATCGGTAGCTATAACAATGAGAAATTTTTTTGGTTCTCAATCATTGTTATACAGTGTCATAGTATTATTACACAGCGTCAAATTCCAATTGCATCACAACTTCAACAACAATACTATGGTGATACTTCACCCCCCCCTAGTGAATACTCCATCTCACATGGAAACCACTTCCCCTTACATAATGATCAGAAAACCATATGTATTTTTAGTGTGAACTACAATTAATTCTCCCCTATTTTGTCAATAAAATTAGCAAAGGTACAAGAATGGGATCCTAATGAAATTTCCGTAAGAGATATTTCATGACCAAAGGTAAATGTTCTATCATCTTGTTTAGATGCAATCATAAATCCGAGGCTAAATGCATTCATCAAGGAGTTTATAAAGATACAAGATAACCCCTAAAAATTCCACAACCGCACTCCCCCACAAATATTTGGAAATTAAGCGCAAGTTCAAAAGAACTCTCCCACATAAGATGTCATTCCCAAGGGAACAACAAGAGCGACCTTAATTTCAAGAGAAAAGAATGATTTCTTTAGACTCAACAAATTGCATACAAGTATGAGTTTGGAATCCAAAATATTCAATCATATTAACCATAGCGAACCATGATTAATTTGACTAAATATGCTAAACACAAGTAAACTTATGGAGACTTAATTCATCGATTAGATTATTTACAAGTAAACCCATAAATATTCTAACCGGATTGCACAATTAAACTAATTAAAGAGTAATCAATTAAATTGTCCACACCCGACATGAGAAAAATATATGGAGTGCTAACTAAATAATCACACATGATGATTGATTTAGTTCATTTGGGTTCAACATAAGAGATTATGGAACCCCGACTAAGATTATCATAGAAAATGACAACCTTAACCGTACATGTACTCAACATGAGAGAACTCATGGAATACAAACTAAATAACCACCCAAGTTGATTAATTTAGTTCTTAATGCTCAACATATAGCATCTCATGGAACAACCAACCATGCCAATAACAATCGACTTAGTTGTATCGTGCTCAACATGAGATACACAATGGAGCCTTCACGGTAATACATAATAATATGGAACAGTTAAGCTCTATACGTGGATAACCAAAACAAGGATCTATTCAATTTTTCCATCACGAAGTGACATAATAGACTTTATCCTTGAATCACAAAAGATTTTAACCTATCTTACATCAATAATTGACAATATAGGCTTAACTTTTGTGTTTTGCCAAAAGTCCATTCATTCCTTTATCAATATTTGCATATCAATTCGTGAACAATTTTACTTTTGAAAAAATATGGGATAATCAAGTTCACGGACTTAAACATAAAAATTCCATCAAAATATTGCAATATATAAAAATCAAAAAGATTAATACTGCAACCATCATCTTCAAAACAACTTTAGAATTTAAACCAATAAATCTAAAAACAAGAAGATGAAATTATTTGATATAGCTATGTGTAATCACAATCATTGCTATTCCAAAGCACTAGTTATTCTTCTAAATAAAACAGAAAACATAGAAGATTTACTAGATAAAAAGAACCAAACATAAAAACTTCCATGTCATACCAAACTAGGTTCAAATCGACAGTTCGGGACCTTCTTGAGCCTTAAGATCTTGAAGATTGTGAATAGAAGCATCTTCTGTACTTGTGATATCCTTATTGGGAAGCTCTTTAACATGGTTTTTCATGAGAACAAGATCAAACTTAAACTTTTTCAACTCAGTTCTGACCACATCAAGACACTTCATTGTATCGAAAAGTTGCTGCTTAGCCTTCTCAAATTCCTTTAGGAAGTCGAGAACTATATCCGATGAAATCTCTTCAATCTCTTCAATATCCGTAAGTGAATTAGAGGATTGAGGAAGAGAACCTTCAATTTCAACAAGAGTTTCCTTCTCTTTATCAAGTTCGCAATATACCGCCTTATCAATGACATCTTTAGTCAAATCTGATGAGCATGAAGCCATTGATAACATCAAACCTAGAGTAATAAGAGTAACTCAATAGGATAGGTATATAAAGAAAAACTCGAGAGATTTTGGGTTACGAGATAAGTTTAAGGGATAACTCGAACCGTACGTGAACCCGTAGGATGGTTTTTCACAAAGCTCTACATGGAAAAAAGAAACACTTTTATTTTTCAAAGGTGTTTTAGAAAATGAACAATTAAAAATAAAAAATACTCACAAACCAGTGTCTGAACAATTATCTTTCTAAAAACGATAAGAGATTAGATAGATAATTAGAGTCACATAGTTATGGAGTATACCTATCTTCTCTCACAACTAGGCTTTTTTTATGTGAGATATTCAACCTTGTGATTAATTCACACAAGTATGAGCCTTTATCTCATCAAAAGAATATTGTTCATCCCTATCCTTTTATCTCTGATATGTGCTCTTTCTAGTGAGATAAGGCACTGATTGATTATCTTTCTTATCAGAAGGACTAAATCTAGGACCTATACCAATAGGTTCAAGAGGATCCGAATAGATAGGAATCCATTTTCTAGATTTAGATTTATCAGAAACATTCTTATAAGCATAGGGAATGTTCTTATTAATACCGCAAAAGGAATTATCAGAAAAAACTTTATCCCTGTGATGATATCTAGAGTAGAGATCATTCTCATAAGGTTTATGATTTCTTGTGGGCATATGATTCACTACTTTAGTCGACTGACTATCTGTTTCATTGACAGTGAAGAGAACCAAATTACGAAGGTTAGAAATTTGTTTCCTTCTTGCAAAATAATGAATAGCATAGTGATTTTGTTTCCCATAAAAAGTAAAGGTTCGTAGAGGAGAAGCAATAACTGGCACCTGTTTAAACTTCATAGCCATATGAGAAGATTGGAAGTTATGCAAACTTTTCTTGACACAATCTTATTCTGGAGAACATTTCTTCGTAAATGGTAATTCCTGAGAATTAGTCACAGAAGAATTTCTCCTTAGGACAGAGTTTTCCTTTTACAAGGATTTACATTGTTCATGGGCTAGAGTAAGAGATGCACAAAGTTTCTCTTTTTCAGCACGAAGTTTGTTGAGATCTGATGAATGAGTCTCGATCAAACGTTTTTCTCTAATGGAGTCCCCTTTAACAACTTCCTCAAGAGTACTAATCTTTTTCTGTTGTAGAGTAGTTTCTTGTAGAACTTTCTCAATGTTCTTAGAGAAGGACTTTATGATATGATAGAGATCATGTTCTCTATTAAGAGACTTTTCAAATTCATCAATGAGCTGATCATGATTATTAAAATCAATATCTTCAGCTGTATGTTTTGAAATTCTGGTAATTTCCTTTTCAGCTTCTGCCACAGTGTCATATGCCTCATGAGAGGGAGAAATGTCATTATCACATTGAACATTCTTTCTACCTCGGGATTTGGAAGAATCAACTAAGGAATAATCCTTTGAGGTGTTTCCAAGATACCTGACATGGTTAAAAGCTTTAGGAGATATTTTGGTATGCGCAACAGAGATTCCGTCCACAGACTCAGTTTGCCACAAACACAGACTTGTAAGGTCTTTAACGTGTTTGCCTGCTCTGATACCAATTGAAAATGCGGGGGTCAAAAAACCTCACCCAATATTTTGATTAGCAATCTGTATGGATAACTTCGAGTTATTTTTTTAAAGAATCAACAAGACTCAATCAATAGAAAATCCTCAGGGAGTTATTATCCCAATCTCTCGATTTGATTTACTCAAGAAAATATGATTCGCGAGTCTAATCAAAGAGAGATAACTTGGATGGTACCAAAGACCAAAATCCAAGTGTCAATCGATTTAAATCAACAACCAATAAGGTCGGATATATTAATCGATTGAACAACGCATAACCTGTATTATTTCAATTATATAAAAATATAATGCGGAAAATAAATAACACATACACCATAATTTTGTTAACGAGGAAACTACAAATGCAGAAAAATCCCGGGACCTAGTCCATATTAAACATACACTGTATTAAGCCGCTACAGACACTAGCCTACTCCAAATTAACTTCGGTCTGGATTGTAGTTGAACCCAAACCAATCTCACACTGATCCAAGGTACAGTTATGCTCCTACGCCTCTGATCCTAGCAGGATACTGCACACTTGATTCCCTTAGATGATCTCACCCACAACCAAGATTTGATACGACCCAAAGTCGAAGACTTTAGCAAACAAATCTGTCTCACACAGAAAAGTCTACAGGTAATAGATAAATTCGTCTCCCACGAATAAACCTATAAGTTTTGTTCCGTCTTTTGATAAATCAAGGTGAACAGGAACCAATTGATAAAGCTAGACTTATATTCCCGAAGAACAACTCAGTTTCATCAATAACCTCATAATAAACTTAATCGACGCAGCGAAGAAGATTATTGAGGAATCACAAACAATGAGACGAAGATGTTTGTGACTACTTTTATCTTGCCTATCATAGATAGAATTCTCAAGACAATTATTACAGTTGTACTCATACGATAGAAATAGCAAGATCAGATCACACAACTACAAGATAAGTAGTATCGGTCTGACTTCACAATCCCAATGAAGTCTTTAAGTCATTAACCCGAATTTAGAGAGAAAACTCAAGGGTTAATGGAGATCGACTCTAGCTTATAAAAAACTAGTATCACACAAGAAAGGTGTGTGCGGATTAGTTTTTCTAATATCTAGAGTTCCCCTTATATAGTCTTTCAAATCAGGGTTTGCAATCAATGTTAGCTTGCTAACAAAGCATTCAATATTCACCGTTAGATGAAAACCTGGTTAGATACAAGATAATATCTCTCAACTGTTAGATCGAAAACTTAGCTTGCCATACACATATGTACTTGACGTTTTTTGGGTTTGTGTAACCGTACCCAAACGTGTACAATGGTTGGCTCAATATTAGTCAACCAAATGGTTAGCCAAATGATAACTTTCATATCAACCATATGCTTCTTCACCATAACTAGTCCAAATGGCTCAAATGAACTAGTTAGAGAGTTGTTCAATTGCTATGAGATCTCAAGTACTACAAGAGACACAATTGAATCAAAAACGATGTGATTCACTAGAATCATTAATCATGAACTATAAAGCCACGGTTTGCAAAAGCATCCCTTAGTATTTTAAGAATAAGTTCATGAACAACGTTTCCAGACATAACCTCTTGAGTTCGCGGACTGAGTTCGCAGACTCAATCTAACCGGTTGAAGTTAATAAACTCAAGCAGAATTTCTCGGGATGAGAACTTCCGTCAGTTCGCGGACTGCACCTGAGCTTCAACTTCAACAGATATTCCCGGGGTCGAGAACTTACGCCAGTTCGCGGACTGAGTTGCTGCTCACGTTCTGGTTCCAATTGATCTACAAAGTTCGCAAACTTCGGTTCAAGTGTTAAGGACTTATACATATATGTGTTTCCATAACAATGTTTATATCCCCAATGGTTATATAGTCTAAACTCTCATTTCAATCATTGAAACATTCTCAGAGGACGTCATATAGTTGTTTTGACGAACTAGTTTTCTTCAGAGCGATTTTCAAAGTAATTGAAACTTAACATGACTTTCGTCGCTAGGCAAATATGAACTTGGCTAAAACGAAAGCTTTACCAACACACATTTTGAGAAATAGATAAGCGAGATATACTGAGCTCGAAATGTCATATGTGTATATTCTTAGTCTATATTGTAAAACGACTTTTGTCTCAAGATAGGAGATAGAGTAGATAGACTTTTGAGTGATAGATAAGTTCAAGTCTCCACATACCTTTTAGTCTATGAAGATCCATTGGTTCCTTGAGTAGTCCTTCGTCTTGTATGATGATCTCCATGGAGTTCTTGAGCTCAACTACACTTTCTATCTTAGTTTGAGACCTTAGCTATAGTATACTAGAAATCAAGACTATATAGTTTTGATCACTAAGATTGACAAACATGCTTGAGATAGCAACGCATGCGAGTTTGACCGAGCAGTGCTCTAACAAAATTAGAGATGGATAAAATTTAAGTTCAATTCACTTGTATGATAAAAGTTTTTCATACTGGTAAGATTAAGGCACCCAACTGGATCAAGTAAACAGTTACGGAAGCCATATAAGAATATTCTCAGAAAAGGGTCGTCATTCAAGGCAGGGATGGAGCTACTAACAGTCTAGTGGGGACAGTTGTCCCCTCTAAATTTTGTTATGCTTCCTATATAGGTTCGGTAATTTGGAAAATTTAGTACATAGGAGGGACAAGTTTATAGGAGATATAGTTGGAAAATTGGTAAGGGAAACTAGAATTTGGTATTCTTCCCTTAATTACTAATAGTTTTCCAAGAATAAACTGTGTATATGAAAGTTTTCCTGGAATAAACTGTGTATGAAAACTTCAGATTGCAAGCAAATTTAAGAATCCAATAAGCAATATGCTCCGAAGGTGGTAAATTGATTCAAAATGGTTTGATACCCTTAAAGGTGTCAACCACACCCATCCCTAACATGTTTATTATACACGAATTCATATATTATAATTTAACAAATATTTTAACGGGTTGGTAACCCAAAAATACATTAAGAAGACGAGAAAAAAAAATTCGATCTCCCCCCTGAACAAAAGTTCTAGCTCGGACCCTGATTCAAGGACATGGTTCCACGTAGTCGATGGGGTCTCCCCCGTCCCATTATCTAGTACTTGTCCCTATCGTATTCAACTGGATTCTCACCTGTTCATATAACGCCATGTAATTTTGGCGGAGAAAGGAACTCGTTCAATTCCCCAACTCAATAAAGTTCTGTTATGAAAACGCACCATACCGTAAAATCGACATACACATCAAAAGTCAGAGCAGCGAAAAGTGACTCAATATACCCATGGAGTCCAATTTCGCAAGTTACATTTCACAGGGAACAAATAATGCATTCTGGGTTTTAAGAAAAGAGTTGGCATTCAAGTCTTTATCGTCCAGTGTGTGATTGATAAGAGATTCTTTTCTTTGCGTTTTTGTTTGACTCTCATTATGAGTGAGACTGTACAACCAGTTCTTTTGTGTGTTGAAAAACTTGTGGTTCATAATCAATCAATCGTAAGTTGTTGCTCCATATAAAAACACTTGCTACAACCAAGAAATATCAACCAACTGTGTTTTGTGTTGTAACCTTTTCATCACCAAGTAATTCCACTCATGGAGTTTATTAAGACGAGCTACGTATCGGTCATTTGTGTTACCCTTGTTTTACTGTCCATAAATTTCCAACCCACATCCCAACATCTCATTGCTGAAACTGATCGATTAGCTTTATTTGCTTTCAGAGATAAGATACATGACCCATCCGGGGTACTAAGTTCGTGGAATGCATCGTCTCATTGCGGTAATTGGACAGGAGTTACATGTAGTCTTCGGCATCCAGGAAGGATCACTGTCCTGAACCTGCACTCCAAGAATTTGGTAGGCTCAATTTCTCCATTTATCGGAAACCTTTCTTTCTTACATTCCCTTTCCCTGATAAACAATAGCTTCACAGGTGAAATTCCACAAGAAATTGGTCGTTTATTTCGGCTTCGAATTCTTTGGTTAGACGATAATATGCTTACGGGAAAAATTCCTCAAAATATATCCTCATGTACACAACTTGTACACTTCTCATCCGTCAGAAATGAGCTAGTAGGTGGAATTCCCCCGGAGCTTGGTTCCCTATCTAAGCTTCGAAAATTGGAACTTTCGCGCAACCACCTAAACGGAACCATCCCGGCATCACTTTCAAACCTTTCAGCTCTGGATTCACTGTATTTAATGTCTAATAATCTTTACGGTAACATTCCGCCGGAGCTTGCCCAGTTATCCAGATTAGAAATATTTCAAGTGTCAGAAAATAAGTTATCAGGAACCATTCCACCCCAACTTTTTAACATCTCTTCTATCACTTCATTTGCTGTGGCCATCAATAGACTTGATGGTTCCATTCCACCAAACATTGATATTACTCTCCCTAATCTCCAAATTCTTAATTTAGGTGGAAATAGGTTCAATGGCTTGCTGCCAAATTCCATATCAAATATTTCTGGATTATCTGAAATAGATGTCACTGGTAATCAGTTCACTGGACCTGTACCGCCTAATTTGGGTAGATTACAAGGTCTCACTCGCCTGACTTTCGCAAAAAACCGTCTTGGAGATGACCTGAGCTTCTTTGATTCATTAACAAATTGCAGCCACCTGACAATGCTTATGATAGATGAAAACAATTTATCTGGGCAACTTCCAGATTCCGTTGCTAATCTGTCAACAAAGCTTACCATTTTATACATGGGAGGAAATCGTATATCTGGTCAGATTCCTTCTGGAATTCAGAACCTTGTCAGCCTAAATGGATTAATAATTACAGGTAACCAGTTAACTGGAAGTATTCCTGCTTCAATAGGAAAGCTTTCAAATTTAGTATATGTTGATATGTCGGATAACCAACTCTCTGGAAAAATTCCATCAACCATTGGCAACATTACTCAATTGCAAACAATGTATCTGGATGGAAATAGATTACAAGGTACAATCCCGGCAAGTCTCAGCAACTGTGGCAAATTGCAAACCTTGTGGCTTTCGCGGAATCAACTTGTTGGTAGTATACCAAAACAACTCATTGGTCTTCCTTCACTGTCAAATCAGCTGTCTTTATCTTGGAATCATTTAACTGGTAATTTACCTGTAGAGGTTGGTAACTTGGAAAAGATTATCTTGCTCGGGTTATCAAATAATAGACTATCTGGGAAAATTCCAGACTCTTTAGAAAAGTGTGTTGGCTTACAAGCACTTTATCTACAAGGTAACTTATTTGAAGGGGTCATTCCTGAATCCTTAAAAAATGTCAAGGGACTTCAAGAGTTAGACCTTTCAGGCAATAGGTTGTCTGGTCGAATCCCAGAGTATCTGGAGTCCTTCCTTTCGCTCGGGTCTTTGAATTTATCATCCAATAACTTTGAAGGTGAAGTACCAAAGCAAGGGATTTTCAGGAATATAAGTGCATTTTCAGTCCTTGGAAACAGTAAGCTTTGTGGAGGAACTCCTGCACTACATTTACCAAGTTGCCCAAAACCTGGCTTTAGGAAGAAACTAAGCAAGTCATTCCCTCGCAAGACACTGCTCTTGATAATAATATTTGGAGTTGGTAGCTTTGTTATTTTCTTGGGTTGCTTTCTGCTCATACGGTTTTGGAGGACAAAAGCAACAAAGCAACCTTCTTTGCCTTTGAAAGATCCTTTGGACAATATGCTTCAAAAGGTCTCATATAAAGAGCTTCTTAAAGCAACAGATGGTTTCTCTGCTGAAAATTTAGTCGGAGTCGGAAGTTATGGATCTGTTTACAAAGGATTATTAATGCTAAAACAGGATGAAACACCAAGAATTGTTGCAGTGAAAGTACTAGATCTTCAACGGCGAGGTGCTTCAAAAAGTTTCGTGGCTGAATGTGAAGCAATGAGATGCATTCGACATAGAAATCTCGTGAAGATGCTGACTTCATGTTCTGGTACTGATTACAAAGGAAATGAATTCAAAGCTCTAGTTTCTGAATTCATGCCTAATGGGAATCTTGAGAATTGGTTGCATCCGACCGGGAATAACGAACAACTTCAGAGGTCAGCTGGGAGATCGTTGAGTTTTATGGAGAGACTGAATGTGGCCATCGATGTTGCCTCTTCATTAGATTATCTTCATCACCATTGTGGGACACCCGTAGTTCATTGTGATCTAAAGCCAAGCAATGTTTTACTTGATGATGACATGAAAGGTCGTGTTGGCGATTTTGGTTTAGCAAAGTTTCTTGGTGGAGTCGGCATCAATGTTGATTCTGAACACCATACATCAGTCGGTATAAGGGGCTCAATTGGCTATGCTGCTCCAGGTAGAAAAACTATCTGATCACTCCAGCAAGCTTGTAAAAATCATAGCGTTCAAAGTTATTAATTTATACTCATCTAATCTTTTGTTGACATAATGCAGAGTATGGTATGGGTAGAGAGGTATCGACTAATGGGGACGTCTACAGTTATGGGATCATGGTACTAGAGATGTTCACCGGAAGAAGACCCACGGATGGCATGTTCAAGGATGGTTTAAGTCTTCATACCTTTGTTAAGACTGCTCTCTTTTCAGATCAAGTAATGCAGATTGTCGATCCTATAGTACTACTTGCTCCTGCCCTTCTAGATGATGATGATAACAAGCACGAAAATCAAGTCCATGGTGAGACTGAGGCCAAGTTATGCAATGCTTTGACAAGAATTCTCAACATTGGTGTTATGTGTTCAGTTGACTTGCCTAAACAACGGATGGAAATGGTTAAGATAGTGAAAGAGTTGCACCAAATCAAAAGTGTATATCTGTCCAAAGGGAGTGTCGACTAAACTATGAAAATACGGGTGTATCTGTAGCAAAAAGAACAAAAAAATAAGAAGAAATCAATAACATACCCCAGCTGTCTGATCATTAACAAAACTAGTGCATACCCTATTATTTTTACGGAGCAATTGAGTCGGTATTTTGTCGATCAAAATGAAAAGTAAAAAATTGGATCAGAATTTACTTAGCTTGGCTATTTCTCTAGGATGTAGTGTAATCCAAGTTATTATATGGTGGCCAAAATGTAGAAAAAACCATCAAATAGTATAGCTACAGCCTTCTATGTGATGCTAGAGATGTGTAGGAGGATTTCGGAGAAAAAGCTATGCTGGCGACGACCCGGTATCTGGCTCATAATGGTGTCACATGTTCAAACTTTGCAAATGCAACAGCCTTATCTTGACATCGACACTGTATTCCACAACAGTCTTAGCTGATTCTCGCTTGGCTAATTCTTTTCTTCTTGACTAAACTCTATTTATCCAATACTAAATAGAGGTTCTGTTCATAATCATTTATGTTGGATATTTTCGTCAAACCCTTGAATGCAGTCATTTTTTCCGTTGAAGGGTTTCTATTACAGTTAGAAAACCTGAACAGACATACCGTTTCATCAATGGACGCATTGATGGAAGAGACACTCTGAAAAGACTTCTGCAACGATGAAAAGTCATCTCCAAAGGGTGTGATTTCCTCTTTAAATAGGAGGCTTGTTTTCATTCATAAACATCTCTTAACTTTCTCTGATTTCTTTCTAACAAGCATCATCGGTTTCAAAACCAAAGTGTGTTCTTGGTTGGATCAAGGTTGTACAAACTTTGAATCCAACATCCGTTGTGGGGCTTCAAGTATCCTGACGGCAATATTCTTTGACCTGTTTGTACACTTCTTCCCAATTGGGAAAGGGTCGAATAATTGTCGAAAAGAATCTTTCACAAGAGCCATGAACCCTAAATACAACGTTCTTTTCTTCACCCAACAATTTACGCTGCACAAATCAGTATACACACTTCAATGATCAGAGCCGGCCCTGCTGTTAAAGCAAAACAAGACGCTCTTGACGCCACAAAACAAAGTAGGCCACAATTTTTTGAAAGTTCAACTACCCCTAACGAAATGGTATTATATTCATTACGGATGACATTTGAAAGAAATGGTATTGTTTAAAGATTCAGCGACACACGTCCAAGATGTGTCATCCCCATGTTTGAGCAGTCATGTCCAAGATACAGCTAGGGCATAATCAGTTATACCTAATTTTATTTATTTTTCTTTGTTTTTGAATACATATACATATTTCCTTTATGTTTCTTCTTGCATGGTATTTGTGCATTCCCACATGATATTACCTTAATACTTATTTACTTTCGTACACAAGATTTTTTTTTTTAATGAAAAGTACATAAGAATTTTTGAGCATATATTAAATCCTAATTGGTTACGCTTTAAAAAAATAAAAATCCTTATTTGCTAACGAATAATCGCACATTTTCCTACTATTTAGCTATTAAAAATCAAAAGAAAAGCCTGATTTTAAGTGTTCTTAGTGGTTTTTTCTTCATCATGGATTCCCTACAAGTTGCTTATTAAACTCTCTATATATGTAACTTATAATGTGCAAATGGTGATTTTTTTTCCTGATTAAGGGTGCTACTTTATATTTTGTTATATAATTTTTCTTTTTGAATTAGACCACAATTTATTTTTTGATTGAGGCCACCAAAAAGCCAGGACCAGCCCTGTCAATGATGCATCAACAGTAAGCCAAACAAATGGACAATGCACCAACATAGAACATATGATATAAACTCGGCTCTAGGCTTTTTATTTCTGCACACTTATGGTTACATAAACTCTTTTTGTAGTGGATACCCATACCTTTACAGGATCAGGCTTCTATAGCCTTACAAAATCTATTTACAAAATAAACCATCTAGCAGTTACAGATTTGCTTTATACAAGGTAGTTGGCTAACTGTACCAAATGCATATAACTTTTCCTAAAGCCACATAGGCGGTTTATATCATTTAGTAAAGCATAAAGTGAAGCCAACTAAGTGTAACCAACTTGTAATCGTCAAGCCATGTGCCCGGCGTATGCTTCTGGGCTTGTTATTCTAATGATGCGTACACCATCACTCAAGTTCATCCATATTTGTCGCTTCATTTTTTCTTCTGGTGAAGCAAGTGTGCTTATACAAGTCTTGCTTGCATTCATGAATGCCTTGTGCATTCAGGCCATGCCCAAATACCATTTGCCTTATGCTAATGCGTATCGTGCATCAATGGCCATGCCCAAATCCTATTTGGTGCATGCTTTCCTGCAATTCTGAATGCCTTGTGCATTTCTGACAACGCCAAGTTACATATGACGCACCACCATGATGCGACACTGCTAGGACGCTTGACCGACCGGTCATAGGTCGAAGACCGACTATCCCACTAGTATTTGTCATTCGCCTAACTTCATTTTATCAGCACTCTTCTCACACTTAATCTTGACCGCCTATTTTTCTATAATGCCTCTATTTGTGTCATCCATTTTGATGATTAAAAATAAATAAATGTTTTGAGCCGTAAAAGGAAAATTACTACTCCTTTTGTTTTATTTTAGTCAGAGGTTTAACATTGCTTTGGTCTCATAATATTCGAAGGTTTTCATCTTTTTCCACAAAACTACCAACAAGACAACAACTCTACATTTTGTCTTCGAATTACAAGGTTTTTTTTTTTGTTTTTTTAGTCAAAATCCAAAATTATCTAACCTAAATGGAACTATAACCGTTAGATTTTAACTAGGAATTGTTAGGAAAACACCAACTTCACTAAATAAATTGTTATCCAAACCCTATGTGGATCAAACCAGAACTGATTTTTATTGTTTAAATGAGGTTAAGGTTTATGAATCGATCTATTTCTCAAAAAAATAAAAAAAAATAAAAAAATATTGTTTGTTTGCTACATTAGTTGTTTTGTCGAATTAACACTGAATTTTAATCTCCACACATATAACAAAAAAAAAAAAGATCTTACAGTATTGGCTTACGATCCTTCCCAATGATCGTTGTCTTTTCTCTTATTCTCCAAATGATTTCTTCGAGAAGGAAAATCCAAGAAATTTTCACTCGGCTCCGATGGTCTCGAATCAGAAGGAAAATAATTGAAAAATAGTTTAAAGCTTCAATAAAGAAAATGTTTAAAATTGGTGTCTAAAAAGATTAGGTGAAATTAAAAGTCAACATTGATCGGGTTGTATAAAAGTCTGTAAAAAGTGAACAGGGTTCTATTTAGCTAATTGTATATTTAATTGAGTTGTGTTTAGCTAGGATTGCAATTAACCCAATTGTGGGTTGTATTTAGTTACTACCTTTGTTTTCTAAAATATCAAATAACAGTTACTGTTTGAAAACTCTTATTATGGGTATAGATGAAAAATATTCATATTTTTCTATTTCTTAATCTGCATGAAATATCCTAAACCTTCCATTAAAGTTGGATGAAGGGAGTAACATTTAATTATTTCATGACGGAAACCCAAAATTAAAAGTTGCAAAAAAATCGTACTTAAACGAAGTATAAACTCTTCTAATATCAAAAATTATTTATTTTTGAGCAAATGAAAAAAAACCATTATGGAAAAAGCCCCAAGACTAAATAGATTCTAGAATTCGACCTATAAATTAGCTTTAATCACTACAATCAACAACGAGAGCTTGAAATACGACACTAGGTGGTTCATTCTACCAAACTTGAAACCTGATGCTACTCCTAGCCAATTTAGCAAGCCCACCAGCAAGATGGTTGGAAAACCTTTTATGAAAAACAACATAACAAGAACTAAAACGGAAAATTAGACTTTGACAATCCTTTAGAATACTTTGATCTTCCCATTGATGACTACTAATATCTCAATTGTAGCAACTTATAACATCTTTGTTTTCTCCTTCCACAATAACGTTCTACAGCTTTAGATCTTGAATCCATCTTAGAGATTTCAACAACATAATAATTTCATCTTATCTAATATCTCCGGCTCTGACTTAGAAACCCATTGCCCCAAAAAATTATCCTGCATAGTTACGAATAGTAATAGCAAATCTCGCATTAGATTTTTTAGAGCACTTATCGGTCGAACTCGCAAGCGTTGCTATCTCAAGTTTGTTGTCAAGTTTAGTTTCCAAAACTATAAGTATTGATTTCTAGTCTACTTATAGCTAAGTCTCGGATTATGGCGTTCATCGATTGAAGACGGAGAACTACTAAGGGTATGTGGAGACTTGAACTTATCTATCACTCAAAAGTCTATCTACTTTATATCCTATTTGAGACAAAAGTCGTATAGCTATATAGACTTCATATTATACACATTTGATATTTTGAGCTGAGTTTAACTCACTTACATATTTCTCGAAATACGTGTTGGTAAGCTTTCGCTTTAACCAAGCTCATCTTATATTCTTGACGAAAGTTAAATATTTCTCGAAATATGTGTTGGTAAGCTTTCGCTTTAACCAAGTTCATCTTATATTCTTGACGAAAGTTAAAAGATGATCATGTGAAAATCACCTGGTAACAACTTACATGATTTGTGTGAGACAGTCATTTGATGTAGACTCGGAATGTTTCGTATGGATCATTCGATCACTTAAAAATTGCGTTGAAGCTAATAGTTTGTGTGAGACAGCTATTGTCGTCTTCTAAGAATGTTTAAAATGGGAATTTAGAAAAAATAACCATGATTGGATATAGCACAATATACGTACTTGTATGGTAATTGTTGCAAATTATTCTAAGTCTGGGAACCATAGTATGCATACCCGTATGCGTACTGGTTGGTTTGTGAAAGTCCGGGAACTTAGTACGCATACCGGTACACGTACCAGCGTAAGTTTCAAGTTCTGGGACTAACCTAAGTTTGGTGGTATACATACCCGTTTGCATACTGGCGAACACAGTCCAAGACCGGCTACTTAGGTATGCGTACCCATTTGCATAGTTGAGTGGGTTATGTTTTAGAATCGGTTGTGTCATGAAATAATACATTTATATAATAAGGAATGCAATATTTTGCAAACTGTGGCTATAATGCTCATGAATTGATTCGAGTGAATCAAACCGATTTTGCGTCAATTGTGTCTTGTATACTTCTATGAGAATATAAATAATTGAACAACTCTATAATTAGTTTCATTTGAGTAATTTGAACTAGTTGTGGTTAAGATGAATAAGGTTGATATGAAAGTGTTCATATGGATAACTTCGGTTAACTATTGTTGATCCAACAAGGTGTACACATTGAGGTACGGTTACCTATATTTAAATGAAGGTACATTTCATTTGTGTGTAAAAAGCTAAGTTCGATCTAACAGTCGAAAGATATTATCTTGAGTCTAATCAGGTTTTCATCTAACGGTGAACATTGAATGCTTTGTTACTAAGGTAACATTGATTGCAAACCATGATTTGAAGACTATATAAAGGAAAACTCTAGAAATTGGGAAACCTAATCCCCACACCTCATGTGTGATACTAGTTGCGACTAGAGTCGATTATCCTTTAACCTTAGGTTTTTTCTAAAACCTTGTAGGTTAACGAATTAAAGACTTCATTGGGATTGTGAAGCCAAACCCAACTATTTTATCTGTAGTTGCATCTTCTGATCTTGCTATTTTTTATCGTGATTGAGTACTATCTTTTCTAAGATTTGCTCGAGATTTGAACTCTGATAGGCAAGATAGAAAGTAGTCACAAACATCTTCATCTCATCGTTTGTGATTACACAATATCTTGTTTCGCTTCCATACGATTGAGATTATTGTGAGATGATTGATATTTCTAGGTTGTTCTTCGGGAATATAAGTCTGGTATATCAATTGGTTCATGTTCACCTTAATTTATCAAAATACAAAAAAAAACTCATAGGTTTATCTGTGGGAGATAGATTTATCTATTCAATATACTTTTCTGTGTGAGACAGATTGGTTTATCAAGTCTTCGACTTTGGGACGTAGCAACTCTTAGTTGTGGGTGAGATACGCTAAGGGAATCATGTACATAGAGTCCTGATGGGATTCAGATACATAAGGAGTGCAACTGTACCTTGGTCATTGTGAAATTGGTTAGGGCTCAACTACATTCCAGCCCAAAGTTAACTTGGAGTAGGCCAGTGTCTGTAGCGGCTTAATACAATGTGGTTTTCAAATCTGGACTAGGTCCCAGGGTTTTTCTGCATTTGCGGTTTCCTCGTTAACAAAACTTCTGGTGTCTGTGTTATTTCTTTTCTGCATTATAGTTGTTTATATAATTGAAATATCACAGGTTGTGCGTAGTTCAATCAATTAGATAATCCAACCTTTGGTTGTTGATATAAATTGATTGAAACTTTAACATTGGTCTTTGGTACCGTTTAAGTTGTTTCACATAATAATCAGGCTCACGGATTTCTATCTGTTTGATTTGCATATTATATTGTGAAACAGAGATATAACTCTTGGATATATTTTCATTGATTGAGTCTGACTGTCTAGTTGATTCTGTTGGAATTATATTGGAGTTTGTCCATACAGATTGCAAAGCAAAATATTGGGTGTGGTTGTTGTATCCCCGTTTTTTCAATTGGTATCAGAGCAGTGATAGGCTTTGGGGATTGCCTATATAATAAACCGCAATCACACGGTGTCTATCTAGTAGACAGAGGAAAGTACGGGTCGTTCCTACAGGGAGCGGTGGAAATTCCGTAACCAATATCTCTAAATAAAATAACAAGAAATAATATTTTTGGATTTTTGAAAGAATAATAAAATAAAAAATAAACTAAAGTAACAAACGAAGCAAATGGGAAAGATGGTAACTAGGGTTTAATATATCCACTATTTCTATTCAATTACTGAAATGAAACATAAATCATGAATTATTTATTGTCCGTTCTATTGACATCACATATTATATGTATTAGAGTCACAAACATCACTGGGACACCCTAAGCATGGCACATTAAAAGGCTAAATTCAAGCATGCACCATCAAATTGTATTAGTGAGAAAATCATACGAAACTAAATATAGGTTCACAAATAATACATGACTATTCTAAGCATACCCCATCAAAGGATTTAACCCAAGCATAGAATATCAAATAAGTAGACAAATATATTTGTGACCCTAACAGTTGAGCACAAAGGTTTACAAATCCGGTGAAGCAACAACTCATATCTCAATTATTAATCAATAAATATTATTCAAGAATTAATTTAATCAAATCATAATAGTCTTTTGTTAAATATTATTCAATTGAAAATAGTCTAATACTCTAAGTGGTTTCAACGTAAACCCTAGTTACAAAAATTTAGCTAGACATGGCTTTCTCAAAAGCCATAGACAAATCAAAGAGAATCATTAGCAAATCAAAATGAAAACGAAATCACAAGAATTGTAAACCCTTCTTTTCACTAGCCGCGCCTCTCTTTCCTCTTCTCTGGTTTCGGCTTCTCCCCCAAAAGAGAGTTCCCAAAACCCGCCCTCCTCTTTTCTCTGTCTGTATCTCGATATAAATGTGTTGTGAAGTCCTCTAGCTGGACTGTACCGGTTTACCCCAAAGCCCATTCAAAACAGAACACCGATATCCAAAATTAAACCCCAGCACCCCTTTCGTTCACAACTGAAATCTTAGGTCGAAGAAAGGATGCCGCTTGTCAGTTAGCAACAACGACATCAAAACAGCACTGCAACGTTAGTTCTCGGCTTCTTGTTTCTGGAGAGTAGCGTGAACACCATCGGTTTTTGCATCTCCACCACTCAAACCACAGCAAACTTCTCCGCTCCATGTTCATCATTTTCTTGCTGACTCCTTGGTCTGAATGAGTCCACAGACTCCACAGAATCGAACCCAGCATCATTCTCCATCCGACTGCCTGCAACATCTTCAGCTTCTTCTAAAAACCAGTCCATAATTGCGATGAACCTGACCCTCTAAAAACCATCGATCATTCATGCTCAAGAACAATTCCTTTCCGAGATTCCATTACGACATAAATCCAGCCTACACGCCATTCATTTTCTTGGACTGATTGCATAGAGTTGCTGCCATTCCTACAGCTCCATCCATCGTAGCATGCACCTTCTTCAGCTGCTTGGTTTTATCGAGCCATGCTCTCCCTAATCTGGATGCTGTCGTTATTTGAAAACCCACTAATCCATTGCATAAACGAGAGAATATCACCACTGCTCATGCCTCGAGACAAACTCCAGACCATATTATCACGAACTGATGCTGCTGATGTTGCTGAAGTTTCGTACTGGGAGCTCAAACTCCATTGGCAAACAGATAAAAAAGAGAACGACAATGAGCATCATCCTTCTTTTCCTATTTTCTACCAACTATACTTCTCTGACATTTCAATCTTGCACCGAATCTCAGCTGCGAAACTCGATTTCATCCCCATTCTCCAACCAGTTAACGGCACCGGCAGCATCAGTGCAGCTGCTTTTCCAGTTGTTCTCATCATTCACAACGAACCCAAAATGGCCACACACTCCAGCTTTCTGTACCTTCACGGCAACTGCAGGTCGACAAACCCTGACAGCAACACTGTCTATAGACTGCAGCTATCGCTTCCTGACCCTTTGAGTCTCAGCAGCTTTCTTCATCGGTATCACAACAGCAACCTCAAATTCTGTAACAAACTCGTTCAATCTCCACCAGCAAACCTCCACTTCGTTGTTGCAACCATAATACCCTGGAATCCATCTCCACTTTCACGTTCAAACTCTAAACACAGTTCCCATATATGTCGAGTTCAGACACAACCATACTCCATCAACAATCTCCATTTCTCTGCATGGCTATAGTTAAATCTATCCATCCCTTTCCCTAACACAGTTCCAATTTCGACATCAACCACCGACTTCAATTCGTCGCTTCAATCCACTGCCTTGAAACCCCTTTTGTTTTGATAAGAGAAGAAACTAAAATGTTGGATTCATCACATAGCACAAAAGAGTGTGGTGCCACGTAGCCTGTTTTGTTTAACAAAAGAGAAATTCTTTGTTTCCATGGGTCTGCCGGATAACTTTATAGCCCGTTCGGTTGGGAGAATCCAATTCCTAGGGAATGCGTCTAATTCCTTGAACCGAACGGTGCAAATGAACTTTATGTAATTGGGAATTTCAATTCCTAGGAATCCAATTCCTTCCAAAATGATAGATTTCCATTGCATTGGTCCAATGATGTAATGGAATTGGATTCCGGGTTAATAACAAAGGTAATTGAATTACCTCAACCGAACATGATTTTTTTGGATTGGAATCGAATTCCTTGGAATCCAATTCCAATAATTGGATTACCCCATAATTGAATTCCTAGGATTCTAATTCTCCCAAACGAACGGGCTATTAGTGGTGCTGATATATACAGAAAATACCAGGCCAGCCACACTTAGTTAGGCTCTCTTATCATGGGTAGCAGCATTGGAAATTTGGCAGTGAATGCCATTTTAGCTCCATAATTCGTCATTTATTTTCGGTTGATCGGATTTCTTGTACATTCTACAAAAGCACTAAAATAATGTCAATTAGCCAAATATCGAGTCCTATCTAATATAAATATGGGCATAATATGTAGCACTTACGTGCTTATCAACACCCCCACACTTATATTTTGCTAGCCCTCGAGCAAAACAAAGAATTGACCCGCTACACAGCTGGTCATATCATAAGAGAGAGTTAGACCCGCTACACAACTGGTCATGACAAATACCATACACAAGACCCGCTACACAGCTAGTCATAGAAAATACCCTACATAAGACCCGCTACACAGCTGGTTATAACCCTAAAAATCATAATGATAATAAAAAAAAAATTTAAGACCCGCTACACAGCTAATCATAATATGCATTTTTTTTAATAGACCCGCTACACAGCTGGTCATAATATGCAAATTTTTTTATTTTTTTTTTAAAGCCTAATGAAAATTTCACTCCCCCATACTTAAACATTACATTGTCCTCAATGTAATTGAGTCATCCAACATAGAAATTAAGATGGGAAATTCAAGCAAAGAAATAAAAGATAGAGGAAAGAAAACAAATCTGATGGGTTGACTCCCATGAAGCGAAATCATATGGGGTGACTCCCATAAAGCATAATATTTGTATCCCTGTTTTCGCATATAAAGAACCTCAAACAAGGTGAGGTTGCACCAAAGTAAGTAGCAAAGCATATATGTATAGTCAGAAAAGTTGGGGATCAATCCAACAAATCAGATCAGCCGCCAAAATGAACCTGAAAACACTATAAATCTCCAAAAATATGTGTAAATTCATTCCCAAAAGAAAACTGTAAGTGATACTCAAATAATGTATGGTCGGGATAAGTAAATCACTCCAATAAGCAACAAGTTCAGATTGTTTGACAATTTATTTTTGATAAGCACACTCTAAATCAGGTTCTAAATCAGCGGAAATACATTCGGTCGACACATTATCTTCACTAGAAATCAGAGGAAGCAATGCATTGATAATGTAAAGAGGCACTGAATCATCTAACACAACACAATTGTTTAAACCTATATTTAATGGTCCTAGTTTATCAAAATCAGTAACTCTTAAATATGGTTCCAAGTCCGCGTAAATAATTTCCGTTGGTGAGTTACCTTGATTACACATTGGAGACCGCAATACATTGACAATGTCAATAAGCATAGGATCATCGGAATCTGCAAATTGGGTTAAATAGACTGAGATTGGTTCAAAATCAGTAGTTACCTGACCAGTACCATTTGCCTCCACATCAACAATCAGAAAATCACAAGATGGGTCAGCAAAACATGAGCTCAAAGGAACAACAATATCATGAATAATCGCCTCATTATTATCTGCAACTAAATGACTTATAGGATTATCGTTATTCAAATGATTAGAAAATATCTCACTATGCACGTCTACTGTCTCTAAGTCATCAGACTCAACAATAGTATCTTCTTTATAAATATGTTCTTCTAAATCATCATTATCTGAATAAATGGCGTCTCTAACACAACTCTCGCCCTTTTGAATAGACATATAATCAGTCAAATGATCATGAGTTGGGTAAGATACAATAGATTCAAATATTATATCGGTATCATAATTCCTAAAATCACTTCTAGTATCAAGTTCATTTTCACCCTCATGGTATTGGGGTTGATACTCATCTGAATAACCACCCATAGCAAAATTACGTGGATTCCAAGTTCCATACCTGAGACAATTATAAGCAAGAACTTCCTTATACCGTGACCCATACATGTATTCACCAAGCGTCATAGACGACGTCTCGCGCAAAGCATTCATCGTTCTCAAAAAGGTACCTGAAATAAAATTTTAAAACAAACACAAGTAAAATGGAAAAAAAAAATCCTACAATAAAATAAAAATACTGTACAAAAATAAAAATAAATAGAATAAAAACTTAACTATTTACAAAATCAAAAATACTAATTACAATATTCCACAACCGCTCCCCGGCAGCGGCGCCAAAAATTGATAGGCTTTCGGGATTGCCTATATAATAAACCGCAATCGCACGGTGTCTATCTAGTAGCCAGAGGCAAGTACGGGTCGTTCCCACAAGGAGCGGTGGAAATAATGTAACCAATATCTCTAAATAAAATAACAAGAAATAATATTTTTGGATTTTTGAAAGAATAATAAAATAAAAAATAAACTAAAGTAACAAAACGAATCAAATGGGAAAGATGGTAACCAGGGTTAATATATCCACCACTATTTCTATTCAATTACTGAAATGAAACATAAATCATGAATTATTTATTGTCCGTTCTATTGACATCACATATTATATGTATTAGAGTCACAAACATCACTGGGACACCCTAAGCATCGCACATCAAAAGACTAAACTCAAGCATGCACCATCAAATTGTATTAGTGAGAAAATCATACAAAACTAAATATAGGTTCACAAATAATACCTGACTATTCTAAGCATACCCCATCAAAGGATTTAACCCAAGCATAGAATATCAAATAAGTAGATAAATATACTTGTGACCCTAACAATTCAACACAAAGGTTTACAAATCCGGTGGAGCAACAACTCATATCTCGATTATTAATCAATAAATATTATTCAAGAATTAATTTAATCAAATCATAATAGTCTTTTGCTAAATATTATTCAATTGAAAATAGCCTAATACTAAGTGGTTTCAACGTAAACCCCAGTTACAAAAATTTATCTAGACATGGCTTTCTCAAAAGCCATAAACAAATCAAAGAGAATCACTAGCAAATCAAAATGAAAATGAAATCACAAGAATTGCAAACCCTTCTTTTCACTTCCGTAGCCGCGCCTCTCTTTCCTCTTCTCTGGTTTCGGCTTCTCCCCCAAAAGAGAGTTCCCAAAACCCGCCCTCCGCTTTTCTCTGTCTGTATATCGATATAAATGTGTTGTGAAGTCCTCTAGCTGGACTGTACCGGTTTACCCAAAAGCCCATTCAAAATAGAACACCAATATCCAAAATTAAACCCTAGCACCCCTTTCGTTCACAACTGAAATCTTAGGTCCAAGAAAGGATGTCGCTTGTCAGTTAGCAACAACGACATCAAAACAGCACTGCAACGTTAGTTCTCGGCTTCTTGTTTCTGGAGAGTAGCTTGAACTCCATCGGTTTTTGCATCTCGACCACTCAAACCACAGCAAACTTCTCCGCTCCATGTTCATCATTTTCTTGCCGACTCCTTAGTCTGAATGAGTCCGCAGCCTCCACTGAATCGAACCCAGCATCATTCTCCATCCGACTGCCTGCAACATCTTCGGCTCCTTCTAAAAACCAGTCCAAAACTGCGTTGAACCTGACCCTCTAAAAACCATTGATCATTCATGCTCAAGAACAACTCCTTTCCGAGATTCCATTACGACATAAATCCAGCCTACATGCCATTCATTTTCTTGAACTGATTGCATAGACTTGCTGCCATTCCTACATCTCCATCCAGCTGCTTGGTTTTATCGAGCCATGCTATCCCTAATCTGGCTGCTGTCGTTATTTGAAAACCCACTAATCTATTGCATAAACGAGAGAACATCACCACTGGTCATGCCTCGAGACAAACTCCATACCATATTGTCACAAACTGATGCTGCTGATGTTGCTGAAGTTTCGTACTGGGAGCTCAAACTCCATTGGCAAACAGATAAAAAAGAGAACGACAATGAGCATCATCCTTCTTTCCCTATTTTCTACCAACTATACTTCTCTGACATTTCAATCTTAGACCGAATCTCAGCTGCGAAACTCGATTCCATCCCCATTCTCCAACCAGTTAACGACACCGGCAGCATCAGTGCAGCTGCTTTTCCAGCTGTTCTCATCATTCACAACGAACCCAAAATGGCCACACACTCCAGCTTTCTGTACCTTCACGGCAACTGCATGTCAACAAACCCTGACAACAACACTGTCTATAGACTGTAGTTATTGCTTCCTGGCCCTTTGAGTCTCAGCAGCTTTCTCCATCGGTATCACAACAGCAACCTCAAATTCTGTAGTAAATTCGTTAAATCTCCACCAACAAACCTCCACTTCGTTTTTGCAACCATAATACCCTGGAATCCATCTCCACTTTCACGTTCAAACTCTAAACACAGTTCCCATATATGTCGAGTTCAGACACAGCCATACTCCATCAACAATCTCCATTTCACTGCATGGCTGTAGTTAAATCTAGTCATCCCTTTCCCTAAAACAGTTCCAATTTCGACATCAACCACCGACTTCAATTTGTCGCTTCATTCCACTGCCTTGAAACCACTTTTGTTTTGATAAGAGAAGAAACGAAAATGTTGGATTCATCACATAGCACAAAAGAGTGTGGTGCCACGTAGCCTGCTTTGTTTAACAAAAGAAAAATTCTTTGTTTCCATGGGTCTGTCAGATAACTTTAGTGATGCTGATATATACAGAAAATACCAGGCCAGCCACACTTAGTTAGGCTCTCTTGTCATGGGTAGCAGCATTAGAAATTTGGTAGTGAATGCCATTTTAGCTCCAAAATTCGCCATTTATTTTCGGTTGATCAGATTTCTTGTACTTTCTACAAAAGCAATAAAATAATGTCAATTATCCAAATATCGAGTCCTTGCTAATATAAATATGGGCATAATATGTAGCACTTATGTGCTTATCAAGCAGGCAAACACGTTTAAGACCTCATAAGTCTGTGTTTGTAAGCGATATGACTCTATGGACAGTAGTGTTATCTCAGATAAACGCATAACCAGAAATAAAAGTTATGTTTCCATGAAATCTATTAAAGAGAAAGATTTGTCTATCTCGAATTTAGATGAACATTGTGTTCCAACGAAACAGGATAGCACTGATAAGTGTTACCCCGATTACCTTTCGAACGAGTCTGACTCTTTTGAAGAAAGTGAAGCAGCCAAAGAGAGTGTGATTTTAAAACTTATTAGAATCCCATATGATAAAATTAATCGGTTGAAACACAAATTCAATGTGCTTACTGGTATGGTAAATGATCATGACTCTCAATTAAAGGTTCTTCATGATGAGAATGCCTTAGTATATTTTCCACGAACCTTACTAGAGGCTAAACTCAAAAAGGATGCTTTGGAAATTGAACGTATTTTGAGTAAACTCTCTATTCAAGGATGTTCTGAAGAGTCCACTATACCAATTGCTACTAACTCAATTGAGACTTCAGTTCCAGAAGCTAAATCGCAATTCCTTCGTATTGGAAAAGATATGCCTGGTTCTTTCTCTAATCAAGGAATCTCCACATCACACAGAAGGAAGAAATCTCCTAGCGACAGTGTTAAGATTATTCACTCTAATCACTTCGGTGATCAGAAAGTGTGTCCCTTTTGTAATTCAAAATGACATGTTGAACGTAAGAGCAAACCTAGGTTGAATGACAATTCTATCACTCAACTTCAACACACCTTAGATTCAATTATCAAAGGTGTAACTGACATTTGTATGTCTAAATCAATTGGTTGTAGTACTCACCCTGTGAATCCTTCTAGGAAAGTCAGTTCTAGTTGTTATTCGGATGTTCAAGATCGCAAAAGCCAATTTAACACAAATCATCCAAGAAGATTTCAATGATCTTCTTCGGTTAAAAATGGAGATGTTGTTATTCTTGATAAGAAAAAGGTATCAGAAGAAAGTAAAAATGGATATATGAAAGATAACCTGAATTTGATAATTCAAGGATACATAGAGCTCATCAACAACCTGTCAAATCCCTCTAGACAAAATTCTTCTGGTAAGAATCCATACTATGCATCGTATCTTGATGATAGTAAGTTTTATGATAATTTTTCACATCAAAAAGGATTCTTTCCCAGAATTGGAAGGAAAAAGAGACTCAACCGTGAACATCATTCATTTAATGAGCTTAGGGATCATACTTGTGTTAATTAGTCACAAGGTTGAAATCTCACTCACAAAGAAAATCCTAGTTGAGTGAGATATGGTCAGGTATACTTGATGGCAAAATGTTCTCTGATTGTCTAACTATTTTCTTACCGTTCTTAGCTGGATTATCATTCACAAACATTTTTGCATAAGTATTTGTGTTTGGTTTTGAGAAGTTTTTTTTTAAAAAATCTTATGCTCTAAATTTTTCTCTTGTGAGAACTTAAAATTTATCGAGCTAAGATTTGTGGAATTTTTCACTAAGTAAAAGTTTGATGTGCAAACAGTTTTCTTGGTTTGTATTTTCTGGTACTAGGGTGTTTTTCGCCTATGGGTCAAGCTTGTGTTGGTACGGGTACCTGTGTTACATGTTGGTACGGGTACCTATGTTACATGTCACGAACCAACTTTGGAAACCCGAAATCGTTTATATACCTTTCCTATTGAGTTGAGTCATCTCACTCTAGGTTTTTTATTATCAAGTATGGCTTCTCCTCCTTGTTCTTGGGATTTGCCAGAAGATTATGTTGATAATGCAATATACTTCCATCTCATATGGAAGAAGAAAAGAACCCTTGTAGAAGTTGAGGACTCCTCTTCTCAATCACCTGATACTTATTCAGACATTGAGGATGATGAAGAGATTTCTGTTGAAGTAGTTCTTGATTTTATTATACACTTTGAGGAAGCAAAGCTGCAACTTGTTGAATCCATGAAGGGTCTTGATGTTTTATGAACTGAGTTGAAAAAGGTTAATTCTGACCTTTCTCTCATGAAGACACATGTTAAGGATCTTCTCGTTGAGAATACTTTCTCCGAAGAAGCGGTTGAAGTTGTCAATCACAAGCTCAAAGGTCTTGAAACTCGTGAAGCTTCCGAACGTAAACTATGATTTTAGCTTGTGATCGGTTTTTGTTTTTAGAGTTGTTTTTTACTCCCTCTCTCCATTCCATTTTAGATGATGTTTTAGGGTTATTGTCTTGTTCCAAAATACTTGAAGGTTTTCATATTTTTGCACAAAACTATCAATAACACCCTAACATTTTGTCTTGGAACTATAAGTTTTTTTTAATGCACTAATAATAATTAATGTTTGAAGATTTTTCTTAAGGGTATAGATGGAAAATCTTCATATCTCTCTCCATTTCTTAATCTGCGTGAAAACTCCAAAAATATTATCTAAAGTGGAACGGAGGGAGTAATTTTTATCTAGGAAACTTCTTATGAGAATTTATTCTTGTGTTTTAAGAAGGATAACTAGAATTTAGAATAACAATTATTGTGAGTTCACATAGCCATTGCCAACCATTTTCATCTTGCAATATTTTTATATTTATTTATTTAAATTCTAAAGTTTATTTGGAAGATGATTTTGCAGTATTAATCTTTATTGGTTTCATAGATTGCAAAAATTATTATGGGATATGTGTGTTTGCGTCCGTGAACTATGATTGTCCCATATATGCTCAAAGATTAAGTCTATTATATGTCTTTATGCAAATATTGATGAAAAATAGAATGAATCTTTGAATATTCCGCAGTATTGGTCTTTCCCTGATCCACATCTTTGTGTAAGTACTGTGCGACTCCGTAAGTTTTCTTATGTTGAGCATTTCCGATTAAATAAATCATGGGTTCTCTTGTGGTTAATTTAAATGAGTTCTTTTTGGATACAAATTCATGTTTCATGATTATTTTTTAATGTCCAAAGAAATCCTTCTTTTCTTGTAAAAGTAAGGTCGCTCTTGTTATTCTTTCGGGAATGACATTTCATGGGGGAGAATTCTTAATTAAACTTGTGCTTAATTTCCAAATCTTTTTGGGGAGTGCGGATGTGAAATATTGTTGGAGTTTTCTTGTGTTTTTATAAACTTCTTGGTGAATACACTAAGTTTCGACTATGTGAAATCATCGAAACAAAGTTGATATGTTCTCTTTTAGTCATGAAGTATCTCTATGAGAATTTCATTATGATCCCACTAGTTTTCGTACCTTTGCCAATTTTTATTGACAAAAAGGAGGAGAATTAATATGTAGATCACACTACAAATACATATGGTTTACGGATCATTATGTAAGGGGGTGGTTTTCATGTGAGATGAAGTATTGACTAAGGGGGGGTGATACATATCACCATAGTATTGTTGTCAAAGTTGTGATACAATTGGACTTTGATGTTGTGTAATAATACTATGACACTGTATAACAATGATCAATAGCAATTGTTTTCTCATTGTTAGATCTACAGATATTCAACAACTATGATGCTGAGTTGAACACGTTCAGAATCACTGGAGTACTTGGAAGTGACGAAGATTTCGAGTAATGTTGAAGAACCAAGGAAATCAAGCATTTGGATGAGAAGCTAATGTTGATGGTGGTTTTTAAACAAAGGGTAAAATTGTAAAACCCCCGAATAACCTAATGTCACCGGTGACACATTTATTAGAACACTTAATGCATATAGTCAGTAATTAATTGGGGTATTTTTTCAAATTAGGGTTACAACGAGCAAAACCCTAATTCCCCTCCGTGTCAATGGCAAATCATGCCAGCCACACCTAGCCCAAGCTAGCCGCGCCATGCCAAACACACTCTTCCTTGGTCCTAGATATTGTAGTCACACCAAACGCACCAAAGCATTCCAACCATGCTAGTCGCACCTCTGTGCCAATGGAAAATCATGCCAGCCACACCTAGCCCAAGCTATCCGCGACATGCCAAACGCACTCTGCCTTGGACCTAGCTATGCTAGTCACACAAACCGTGCCAAAGCATGTCAACCATGCTAGCCGCATCCATGTGCCAATGAAAAATCATGCCAGACACACCTAGCCCAATCTAGTCGCGCCATGCCAAACGCATTCTGCCTTGGCCCTAGCTATGCTATCCACTTTCCTTACCAAGCCGCTACGCCAAAGTAGCGCCCGCGCCCTAGGCTTGAAAACCGTGTAACCTAAGCCAATATGGCCGTGCGTTCCATTGGCACATGCCAACACGCACCACTAGCCACTTTCCTAGCCACGTCATGCCAAAGTAGCGCCCACACCTAGGCTTGCAAACCATGCAACCTAGGCCAAATTGATCACGCATGCCATTGGCACATGCCAACATGCTCGCTGGTAGATTTTCTTACCAAACCGTGGCCCTAATGGACGAGCATGCCATTGGCACATGCCAACACGCTCGTTAGTAGCTTTTCTTACCAAACCGTGGCCCTAATGGCCGAGCGTGCCATAGGCACATGCCAACACGCTCGCGGGTAGATTTTCTTACCAAGTCGTGGCCCTAATGGCCAAGCATGCCATTGGCACATGCCAACACGCATCGCTGATAGATTTTCTTACCAGGCCGTGGCCCTAATGGCCGAGCATGCCATTGACACATGCCAACACGCTCGCTGGTAGCTTTTCTTACCAAGCCGTGGTCCTAATGGCCACGCATGCCATTGGCACATGCCAAAACTCACGCTGGTAGCCTAACTTGAAAACCGTGCAACCTACCACCAAGGCATTCCACACATGCCACACACGCCACTAGCAGCTCTAGCACTTCCACTTGCGCTCGAGGTGTAACCCGCAACAAAGGCATTTCGCACATGCCATTGGCACATGCCACACGCGCCCCTAGCAGCGCCACTTGCACTCAATGTGCAACCAACACTCGAGACATCAACACAAACTGGGGATGCTTTCCAGGGTCTTGGTTTGGAGGTCACAGCTTGCAGCGTACACTACGCTCACATTAAAAAATCGTGAATAGGAATAAAGCGGTCAAATAAATGAGGAAATAATGGTGAAAACGTTTTCACCCATAAACACCTTGCGGTTACCACCTCCTCCCATTATTTCACCCTTTACTCTCTTCCTTCATGAGGCCAGGGTACGTTTCCATCTCGACTTGTATAAATAGGTCTTACCTATTTCCACCAGATAACAAGTCTCGGTCAGGAGATATACAACACTCAGAAAGGCAACTATGCAAGCTCTCCCAAAAAAGCTTCCATCTCTTGCAAGCTTCCGAAGCTTTTACTTTTTCTGATACAAGTCGAGACACTACCCAACCAGAACTCTCTGGTCTCATCACCTTTCTTCGCTATCCTCCCCAAATCAACCCTTCTTCTCCACTTTGTGACCGAAGCAAGTCTGGAACACCCATTTCTTGGTTTAGGCCGGACTTGTACAGATTGATCTCTCGAATCTGGAAAGTGCTCTCGTGCAGCACATTTGTTTAGGGTTTAAACCAGTTTCTCACTCACCTACCGAATTTACCGAAATCGGCAGAAACGATTTTTACCCATAAACAACTACAAAGTTTGTTTATTTTGTAATCCATATGTATTGATAATTTTGTCACTAAAATTGAAAAGGGGGGAGATTATTGGAGCACTGCTCGGTCGAACTCGCAAACGTTGTTATCTCAAGCTTGTTGTCAAGTTGAGTTGCCAAAACTATAAATCTTAATTTCTAGTCTACTTATAGCTAAGTATCGGATTAGGATAGAAAGTGTAGTTGAGCATTAGACTTCACGAAGTTCATCGATTGAAGACAAAGAACTGTTAAGGGGAGCTTGTGGAAATTTATCAACAAAAGGTATGTGGAGACTTGAACTCATCTATCACTCAAAAATCTATCTACTATATCTCCTATTTGAGACAAAAGTCATATAGCTATATACACTTCATATTATACACATTTGATATTTCGAGCTGAGTTTAACTCGCTTACATATTTCTCGAAATATGTGTTGGTAAGCTTTTTCTTTAACCAAGCTCATCTTATATTCTTGACGAAATTCAAAAGATGATCATGTGAAAATCACCTGGTAACATATTACATGATTTATGTGAGATAGTCATTTGATGTAGACTCAGAATGTTTCTTATTGATCATTCGATCATTTGAAAATTGTTTTGAAGCTAATAGTTTGTGTGAGACAGCTATTATTGTCTTTTAAGAATGTTTCAATGATTGAAATGAAAGTTAAGAACAAATAACCATGATTGGATATAGCACAGTATGCGTACTTGTATGGTAACTGTTGCAAATTATTCCAAGTCCGGGAACCATAGTATGCATACCCGTATGCGTACTGAAATTCTGGGAACTTAGTAAGCATACCGGTACGCGTACTAGCGTAAGTTTCAAGTTCCGGGACTTAACATAGTTTGGTGGTATGCTTACCCGTTCGCATACTGGCGAACCCAAACTTAGTCTGGATACTTAGTTGTGCGTACCCGTTTGCATACTTGAGTAGTTTAAGTTCTAAAATTGGTTTGTTCATGAACTAATACATTTATTCAATAAGGAATCAGGTGTGTAGAGTCCTGCTGGGATTTAGAGACGTAAGGAGCGCAACTATACCTTGATCATTGTGAATTTGGTTATGGCTCAACTACATTCCAATCTAAAGTTAACTTGGAGTAGGCTAGTGTCTTTAGCGGCTTAATACAGTGTGGTGTTCAAATCTGGACTAGGTCCCGGGGTTTTTCTGCATTTACGGTTTCGTCGTTAACAAAATTTCTGGTATCTGTGTTATTTCTTATCCATATTATAGTTTTTTATATAATTGAAATATCACAGGTTGTGCATAGTTCAATCAATTAGATAATCCAACCTTTGGTTGTTGATATAAATTGATTGACACTTGAACATTGGTATTTGGTACCGTTCAAGTTATTTCACATAATAATCAGGCTCACGGATTTCTATCTGTTTGATTTGTTGATTACGTTGTGAAACAAAAATATAACTCTTGGATATATTTCCATTGATTGAGTCTGACTGTCTAGTTGATTCTCTTGGAATTATATTGGAGTTTGTCCATACAGATTTCCAAGCGAAATATTGGGTGTGGTTGTTGTACCCCCGTTATTTTAGAGTTTCTTATTTTTATAGCAGCATCAATATTTATATTAAACCAATTTTAATTTCGTATAACATTTTACATTATCCATCTAGGTTAGGATCACAATACAAGCTTTAATAAAATTCGCGGAACATCAGTAAATAAAGATATTATTGTTGTTTATAGCAGAGGCATTCCATGCTAGAATGTAAAGATTGACGATATTAAGTACTGGCAAAGACGTACAAGCTATCTCCAAGTATTATTTTATCAAGCCAATAATCTTGGTATGTGGATTGCACTAATTTTCATTGCCTCTTGATCAATTAATATTTGGATTCTTGACATATATGTGTAAAAAAAGAAAGAAAAGAGAATCATAATTCTATGAGCCCGACCTTCAAATTTACATACATGAATCGTGATGAATGTAAGAATACGTAACCCACCGGTCTCATTGCCAATTGTATGAATCGGGTTTGGGCTTTGTAATATATCAAAGAACAAAATTTTGATCAATTTATTTGGTTCAAATGTTTTGATGTATATATCATTAACGGGAAAATAGTTTAGCTCGGATTTTTGAGTGTCTTCGTGCGTAATAACCATTATATTATGATTTTTTGTTTCCTGATGGTAAATTAAGTTGACAACTTAAAATGAAATAGTGAAATTCAAATGTCAAACAGTTTTCCAAATCTCGATTAACTTCCAACTGATTATCCCACCGTCTTGATAGCAAAAATACCTTATAATTTTTGCTACACATGGGAAACAACTTAACAAAATTGTCCGTACTATCCCAGGCATAACCAACAGATATTGCCAGTGAATGACCAAGTTGACACTATAGATATAACAGATGCTAACTAAAATTATGGCGAAGAAGGCCAATCCTTTATTTTACAATTCTCATTCATTAGTGGTCCTAATTTGATATTTTACCAAGAAGGTCACTGCACGTTTTAAACACAAAAATTATGTATTTCTATTAAATACTTTCAATGCGAAAGCTTCTACTCTATCGATATACTTGTATTTTCAAATTGGAAAGAGATTGTCTAATGAAATAATCAAGAACAAAATTTGTCTTTTATGAGGGTGTTGTATACATGTCATGTTGTTTTTATTTGATGATAGTTCTCAAGGAAATCTGAATGGTGGAATAAATGGACAACTTTTTTTATGCTGAATTTTCATATAAAGAAATTAACTCAGTTCTCTTTCAAACCGTAAGAAAATATATGGTACATGGTAATACCTATCTATTTGCATAAAAAAATAATATATGGTCCATGTAGTAGCACAAATTTCTTATCTTCGTGTATAGGAAAATAAAAATGCACTAAAGGTTATCTTAAGAAGCATTCCAATGGTACGTGTTTGAGCTTAAATAGATTCCTAATTTTCACTAATTCCTAACTTATTGAAATTCTTAAATACAGTCACAGATAGTATATTAGTCAGAAGAGTTGTATATTTATAACTTTTCATCAACACTTTAAATTATTTATCAACACCACAAACATATCCGTTTTGTATGTAGGCAAATTGTTCCTTCAATTCCTTGTTAATAATTGAATACCATTGTGCAAATATTGAAGGATGATCAATATGCATCTTCAAATCCAATATTGTCTGATTATAAAAAAAATATTTCGTAAGGAATGGTATGTCCAACAATTAGAGATCAAGATAACCATCGGGGGCTTGCCACATCTCAGCTCTGACTTTTCTTGTTTCTTATATCTGTAATTATATTACTTTATATTTTAAATATGAACATATGTGTATACTTTGGCTGCAGCAAAATGACTCAAAGGTTGCTTATTAGTTATGAGAAATTGCATCTTCATCAAAGCAATATCTCAAAATACATACTCTCTGGGCCTAGAGGCTCTAAAGAATATCAAGAACAACTATATCAAGCCTTATCAAATCAATTTGAACTTAGAATTCTCAAACTTTCATCTGATGATATGTATTTCAAGTTTGAAAGAGTCATAACAATCATCAGATGCCAATAGTGACTTAGCTATCTTTGCAGTATTCAGAAATGGAATAACACTACAACTCTCAGTTTCTTGAAGTAGATGATTAAAATTGTTTATTCGATGATAAGGAAAAAGTAAATATTCATTTAATGTATGCAGGTGATAGATTTAAATCACGGAGAAAACACCATTACTAAAAACATTTTTCCCCTTAAAAGATTAAGCATGTTTATCCAACATAATTTACTCAAACTCATCACATTAGTTATATCATTGACTAGCATATCTAACCCTCATGTCATACATGTCTGAGTAATGTTTTAATTTAAAGGATCACCCGGACCACACAAAGGTATACAAATTTTAAACAAGTCTCTTATAAACTTTTTTGGTGTCATTAATTACTCACTACATTATAATTTATGAAAGATATACACAATTTCCCATCAAGCAATGGAGTTTTAGCTGTGGCAAGTTTGGATTGCTTTATAAGACGAACGTTATCTTAGCATTGGAATCATGTGATATACTCTTAACACTAAGATGAGGTATGTTTGTTTGTCTAAACACAAAAAAGAATATATATATATATATAGAGAGAGAGAGAGAGAGAGGTAAGTTTGGATTGCTTAAGTCTTAACAATGTTTCTCTTGGTGTATCTCAATCAAAGTTCCGATTCATTCCAGAGATTTTTCAGTTAGGTTTTGAATAAAAAATCATTTTCTACTTGGGCACATTTATAAATGAAAAATTATTTATAATATGTTTTCACTTATGCCCTTAGTGGAAAATGGTACTTTCACTTTTAACCAAACGATGAATAAGCGGGGAACAGAGACAATTCATTTTAAAAAATTAACAAAAGATTCGGTAATAATTAACAAAAGATAAGGAGGGAGATAAATTAGTCGTGGAAGAATAAAATGAGAGTGGAAGATAAGTTAAGAAACGAGATTTAGTGAGATATTTTTGGATTAGTATTTATCAGATATATTCATATATTTTTTTAAAATTCATATTTTTCAATTCAAAGTTAAATTAAGTACGACTTCTCTCAATTAAGTAAAAGGTTATTTATGTAATCAACTCCTAGGAACTACGGGTTTTTGATAACACAATCTTGTTGATGGGTTTGCAATAAAAAGAAAAATAGGTTATAAATAGATTTTCCCGTATTATATTGAATATTTCCTTTTCAAGTGCCTAACCGTTCCACTTTCTTATACTTAGGCGGCCATCTTATGGTTTCAGAGGAGTTGTTTCCTTAGTTTTTAAGGATAATAATCAATTTTCTAAAATTGGAGTGCGGTTTGATAAAAATATCCATGAAGGTAATAATTTGGGCGGAAATTTTCCAGTAGGGTACGAATACTTTTACGAAGGTACTGTTCTTTTCTAGTGTTTTCACCGCCCGAAAAATTTGGTAACTATATAAAATATTAACTAAACGTTCATGTCCATCTATAGCCGGCCATCTTCTAGAAAGATATACCTAGAGAAGATGAGTTAATGTTGCAAGCACTATTTTAAGTGCTCAGTTGTTGTGTTACATATAACAAGATTTACCTTTTTTACTGTTTCTTGACATGATAATGTTGCACCTTAGTTATCTTTGTGATATGTTTTCTTTTCCGTTTTTATTCATAATGGAGGAAAGGAAAAATAACTCTTTTATTGTGTTTATAAAATACACAAATTCTCTTATTGAAATAGGATATCTAACATTCCAAGAAAAACTTAAGAAGGATTTCTAAGAATGTCATTTCCTTTCTTCACACATACATGTTATTACTTATTCAGAACCTAATTAAGCTCTATATTTCTTTCTCTGAATTTTACTCTCGAGTAAATGTTTCCACCGCCGGCGTCATATGTTGGTGCATTCTTTCTTATGGTAGCTTCAAGCGCAAGTGAAACTGTTCCAACAGCCTCTTCAAGTGCAAGTCGTATTGCCTGCACACTTTTGAAACCACAATTTCAGTGTTCATTGAGGTAATGCAACATTGGAGATTATCAAGATATGAAATAAACTTATATCGTGTCACTTTGCAGATCATTTAACTTCATATATATTTTGTTTCAGGATAATTCTACTCTTGAAGAATCAAAAACCAAAGCCTAAAGTAATTTGAAACGCCTAGAGAGAGTAAGCAACTTTCAGTTAACTTTAACTGTTAACGTGTTCCAAACGGTAAATTACATGTTGGAGAATTCTCTTCATTTTTGTTATTGGAAGGAATCAATGTGGTATCAGATGTTTTTTCCCTAGTTGATTGAATCATGTCCTTAGAAATTAGTTGCTAAGGACATTACGAGAATGCGATGTATTTTAACTTATCATTTACCAACTTTTTGTTAACTTTACATGATAACGTGTAAGCGGTAGTGAAAAGATTAGGGTACTGAGTACACCATAAATCTTTCGAATCCAATGGCCTTCAAGCATACAAGTATATGAATAATTCTTTTACAATTAAAATAAATTTAAGGGGAAAAAAATAAGTAAAAGCATACAAACACAATAATTTTGTTAACGAGGAAAACTTCAAGGTAGAAAAACTTCAGGACCTATTTAGTTTTGGATACTTTCTGAATTCCAACTGTAATCCAACTCATATAACAAAACTCTTAGTTGACAACTAATATTAGCTAGTATATTTTCATACAATTTATACTAATATAATAACTAGAGATATGTAAACCTATAGGATACTATAAGCATATATTTTCGAATATCTAAGATATTTAAATTTCGGTTTTTAGGATATTTTCCTTGAGTATCAAAGGAAAACACTTGAAAATTAAGATATAAGAGTTTATCACATATGTTCAAATCACTAGGTTGACATTCCAAGTTATGTGTACATTTTGATGTTTGTACAAAGCTGAATATCACCAACCATATTGAAAATGTAAACTTGGATTAAACTCCAAACATTATCCTATACATGGGATCAATCCTTGCCACATGAGATTAGTCTCGGGATCGATCCTTTCCATCAAGGATCGGTCCTATAATTGGGATCAGTCATAAATTCTGTTTTGACTATGAAATAGAGTTTCACAAGTCGTCTTTCTTATATTATGTTTATGATATTCCTTCATATATAGTCCCAACAGTTGAATTCATTTCGGAAGTTCAAGATACTATATAATAACGGGTTACCAATTGGTGTTATGTCGATTCACGAAGTCCATAGATAAACTATATTTTGTAACTCTGTATACTCAAGTTGTAAGAAACAACTAATATACCTTTCCTTGATACTTTGATCATGGTATAATGACCAAGTAATTGATACTATAGAAAACTAAACAAACTTTACTTATATGCAGTAAGCTCTAATACAAAAAATATGCTCGCTACTAAATAAGCCCAATCTTGCTTTCCTTAATGAGCGCATATGCTCTACACAAAAAATAGAAAGGGTGATTGAATAATAATTAGATTCTTTGCCCTGTGTAGTTTTTATATAAGGATGGTTTCTAATGTGAAGGTCTCAAGATCCTTTTGATGAAGAATCACTCACTTTCTAAAGAGAGTGCAGAAAATATTATTAGTTTGATCTAATTATAGAAGCCGGGATGTTGATTTTCCCACCGAGAGGTACAATATAATTATCTATATAATTTTCATATAAAATTATGAGTTATTAAACTAGCATTGATGCGTTGTGGCAGTATTTAAAATCATCAAGAATTTTAAAAGATTTTGTTGACTGAAATAGTACTACATTGAATATTTCCCATTTAAGTGTGTGACGTAGACATTCCTATTCAAGATGAGATACTTTAGGATTAGCAAAATTTTCCTTTTTGGATATTAATGTTTTTAGAGTATCTCTCGGTCAAACTCACAAGTTTAGGTATGTCAAGCTTGTCATCAGATTTAGTTGATCAAAACTATATCCTGATTCATAATTTACTAGAGTTAGTCTTTGACTTGGTAGTTGAGTATCAAAATTTACTAGTCGACCTTGAAGATTGAATACTAAAGAAAAATGGAGAAGTCCACAACAAAAAAGATATGCGAAGACTGACTATCCTATTTACTCATATTTGTTGACCATTCTATCTACTGAGACATGTCGTATGACTTTAATATTATGAAGAACATTGCAAAAAAGAGTTCAAGCAAATATAACCCGTCGCATAATATGTTGAGACCAATTTATTGTTCAAACAATCATCAAGGTCATAAGGAGTCGTCAAGTTAGTTTTTACTTTCAAAAACTGATTTGCTTAGTTCGCGAAATTGAACCTATAAATAATAAAGACTTGATGAATTATTCTCATTAACTCGCATACATGAAGTGGTTTTTCAGTTCACGAACTGATCGATTTTGGGATGTTACTGGATACTCTTTGTATATCTACACAAATTAGTTTGTGCATTTCGTAAACTGGTTGATTTTGAGAGTTCTCTATAGAATTTTTGTATTTGAGTACACAAACTGTTTTGGACAGTTCATGAACTTATTAATACAAAAAAATCTTGAAGTTAACAGACGACTAAATATTCACAAACTATTTTGGTCTTGTGATATTAAACTCCAATTTATATTTGTTGGTTTTGAAACAACTTAACCATTTTTTTTGGCCAATCGCTAGGTGTCTGACGTGTATATTCGACTAATGTACTGATGTACACATTTTTTTTTCTTCTTTCTTTCTTTGTGATTCAAGCAAAATTCCTCACATGCTTACATGAACAGTCTATATGGAGAAGTTAATCTTTCTTGGTTACAAAGTAATTCATAAATATGGAAACTAATTCGCGAACCTAGCTTTATATGTAAGCTACCGAACATGTTCATTAATATAAATAAAAATCTCCCTACACACTAGAATCTTAATCCATGGACTTGTATGTCTTATTTTCAGCTAGAGTCATCCTCTGAAAACCTAGTTTCCTCTAGAGAAATCGTATTAGGTTACAACTTTGAAAGTTTTAACTAAAGGATTTGTGAAGCCCGGTCCGACCATCTTTTATCTGATAGATCTTTGTTATTTGGATATTATTTTTATTTATTGTTGTAGTTTTTGAACTATAAATCAGCAACAAGATAGATAGAAATCACAAAGTACTATTCGTGTGGACTTTGAGATGCCACATGATATATGGATATTTAAAGCTACGACTTTTGATATGTTTAGCTTTTTTTTATGAGGTAGAATTGTTTGGGCATATCTATAACTTTGAAGAGAGTAAGATTACCTAATTATTGAATTTAGCCTGATATCTTTTTTACCTTGAAAGTACCCCATAAGCAAATATATTTCTATTACCTTGATCGAATATTTTTTTTGTAGGAAATCACATAGAATATCTGCTAGAAGGAAAAATAGTTAAAAAGTCCTCACTCAGGTTAAATCAACTTTCAGGCCTGTAAAAGACTTCATCTAGGGGAATCGAGCTGCGTAGGGTCTTGCGAGATCCAAGATAGTAAAGGAGTACGACCGAAGTTTGATATGACACTAGTTTATGTAGCGGCTTGATACAATGTGTTTTTCAAGTTCTGGACTAGGTCTCAGGATTTTTCCGTATAATGTGTTTTTCCTCGTTAACAAAATTTCTGGTATCTTGTGTTATTTATTTTCCATATTATATTGTTTGCCTTCATAATAGAAATATCACAAGTATATATTAAACAAAATAAAAAACTTTTATTCTCAAACCGTTAAGAACCAGCAAGATTTATTCTTGTAAATTCGTATCTTGAAATCTAGATTACAAAACTTGTTCTTGTTGGAATTCAGTTCTTATAATAGTTCGGGTACGTTCTAGGTTGATTCTTGGATATTAATTTTTGAGATCGTCCTTGTAAACTTGTCTACATATAGGGTACCAAATATTTCATGCTAATTTATATAAGTTTCCGAATAAAAAGTTGGTGGTGTACTTGGTATCCCCTCCTTTTCACATATTTAAGAATCTTTTACTTAGTTTTCGAATTTATATGTTTTAACTTTCCCATTAAGTAAAGCAAATCTCTGGAGAATATATTATCAAAGTCTACTTGTATGCTAGCTAATATTGAGTTGTCATTCATGAGAGATTTCGGTATATTAGTAGATATTAGCTTGAATTATACAAAAACGAAACTTGGTATTTGTTGCATACCTTTTGATATTTTCGATTATAAAAATTCCTTGGTGTCCAAATTACTTTGGTGTATAAATAGTGAAGTTTGTTCTTTTTACAAACTTATCCTAACACACACACACTTCATTTTGTAGTCAGTGTGATTGCTGACTAATAGTATATTCATAATACTTGGAGAAAGTAACCTAATTATGTGAATTTCTTACGTCCGCTCTTTAAAGGTTTTTGTGGGATCAAGAAGCGTATGGAGGTATAGTTGGTAGGAAACTAGAATCACATTGTTATTTTAGTTTTCCACAATTGATTTGATTGACTAACAGTAGTTGAACCTTGATTGCACCTAGTTTGTTTATTATGTGATCCTTCTCTTCTAATATAAGGTCACTCGAACTAGATCAAGGATCGACAAAGTTCAGATATGTTTTTAAATCTTAAGAAAGGCTTGTGATCATCCATTGTTAACGGACCATTTTATACATGATTGATTATAAGGGAATCAAGTTATTTGCAGGTACATTAAAGACCGAATATTTAAAGATAAAAAGATTTCTTATTGGTTTCTGATCTTTATGATTATACTTCATGCACACTTGATTTGCTGTGATCCAACAAGTTGGTTTATCTTTGATAGACTTCTATAACTTATTGTGTAGATCGATGATCTATCATTTTATGGTTCTCTCCAGGATACGAATCTGATAGGTTGTAATCTAAGATTTGATTATCTCGATAGTCTTGATCTAAGTTGATATAAACCGATACAAATGAGTTTATATTGATTGAACGAATCCTTTGTATAACTTAACAATATCTCTGATTTAGTTTTTGAGATTGATAGAGCGACTACCCAATAAAGTTTTATCCTTTACATGTGTGCGAGTCCTTTATTGTTTCATAATATGATCCAAAGAAGCTAAGTGCTAGAAGTCTTCATAGATGGTGGATCAACTTAAGATAATGGACTCTATATTAGGATTCACGTGCGTTGACCAGATTGGTAGTAGGCGCATGGATAATAAAGGAACTAGGTAAATTGTATTTAGTTTACTTGGTCTCAACTATACGAAGTTGGTAGTAGTCTTTGTTTAACGACTTAATTCTGACAATATTCAAACTGGACTAGGTCCCTGTTTTTTTTTGTATTTGCGGTTTCCTCGTTAACAAAATCTTGTGTCATGTTATTTACTTTACTTTCGCATTATTTAGTTTGTCTTTATAATTATAATAAATACACTCATACGTTAATCGTCGGTTGGTCTGAAAAGTCAGCTTGTATTTGCGGTACCCTCGTCGTTTCAGTTCTTTCTGAGAAGTCAGCTTGTATTTGCGGTATCCTCGTCGTTTCAGTTCTTTCTAAAAAGTCAGCTAATATAATGAAATCTCTAACGAATAATATTCTCTCTCGAAATCAGAGTGCTTTTGTCCCAAAAATAGTATCTTTGATACCATTTTTCTTGCCAATGAAGTGTTATTTTCTATTAATTACTTTAAAGGAAACAAGGGTTCGGATGCAATTAAATTGTATATGTTTAAAAGCTTATGATAAGTTGGAATAGTCTTTTCTACAATTTTTTTTTTGCCAAACTGTCTAAATGAAAAATGGGTTAACCTTATTTTTAACACCTTTCTATGATTCCTGGTTCTGTTTTACTTAATAGTGTCCCAACTGGCATAATCAAGCCCGGGAGAGGTCTTAAACAAGAGGATCCCCTTTCTCGCTATCTTTATACTCTTTGCTTTGATGCTTTGTCGACTTACATTGATAAGTTGACTAGTTTTGATCGTGTCTAAGGCGTCTAAATTTGTAATAATGACTCTGATATTACTCACTTATTATTATTGTATTGTTTTTTTTTCTTCTAAATCTATTGTTCGAGGTTTTCAATATTGTTAGAGCATTGATCGGTCGAATTCGCATGCGTTGATATCTCAAGCATGTTTGTCAATATTAGTGATCAAAAATATACGTCTTGATTTCTAGTTTACTTACGACTAAGTCTCGGTCTAGGATAGTTAAGTATAGTTGAGCTCCAGACTCCATGGAGATTATCTTATGAAGACGAAGAAATACTCAAGGAAACAGTGGAACTTCATCCGACCAAAAAGGTATGTGGAGACTTGAACTCATCTAGCACTCAAAAGTTTATCTATCTCCTACTCTTGAGACAACAGTCGTATAAGTATGATAGTTTTCATACATACACATTTGCTATTTCGAGCCGAGTTTACTCGCTTATCTTTTTCTCGAAATATATGTTGGTAAGCTTTCGCTTTAATCACTTCCATCTTTATCTGTGGCGAAAGTCATGATGCGTTTCAATCTTGAAAATGGATTTGATGAAGATATTCGATTCTTTATGTCTAACGACTATTAACATTATAGAAGAATGTTTCAATGATTGAAATGTAGAGTTGAGATTATGTAACCACCTACGGATATAAGCATATATATAGTGTGTTCGCACATTAGTGTATAAGTCCATGTACCGGAAACCAAGTGTGTGCATATGTGTGCATACGTACGCGTACTAGCCGAAGTTCATGTCCGTGAATTTCTGCTGAGTTTGGAGTTTATGAACTTAAAAACCAGTCACCTTAGGTACGTGTACCCGTATGCGTATTCAAGGAAGTTTTCATCCAAAAATTTCTGCTGGGTTTTCAAACCCAATTCCGGTAGCTAAGGTACGCATACCTGTACACGTACCCAAGCTGGTTATTTCTCAAATCGGTTGTTCATGAACTTAAACAATAAAACAATAAGGAATGCAATCTTTGCAAATCGTGGCTATACTGTTTATGAATTGATTCAAGTGAATCAAACCGGTTTTGCTTCAATTATGTCTTGTGTAGTACATAAGATTTCCTTGCAATTGAACAACTCTTGAACTAGTTCTTATGAGTCATTTGAACTAGTTATGAGAAGATGAATACGGTTGATATGAAAGTACTCATATGGATAACCATTGGTCAACCATTTTTGAACCAACTAATGTACACGTTTAGGTACGGTTACTCAAACCTAAATGAAATACATTTCATTTGTGTGTGTGACAAGCTAAGTCGATCTAACGGTTGAAAGATATTAGCTTGGATAAATCAGGTTTTTCATCTAGCAGTGGATATTGAATGCTTTGTTACCTAGGTAACTTGGATTGCAAACCCTGATTTGAAAACCATATAAGGAGACGTCTAGAAACTGGAAAAAACTAATCCCCATACCTCCTGTGTGATACTAATTGGTTTTGCTAGAGTCGATTCTCCTTTAATCGTAGGTTTTTTCTTGATTCCCTGTCGATAAACGACTTAAAGACTTCATTGGGATTGTGAAGCCCGACGAAACTACTTCTCTTGTAGTTGAGCGATCTGATCTTGCCATTTTCTATCATACGAGTTCAATTGAATAATTGGCTTGAGATTATATCTCCGATAGGGCAAGATAAAAAGAAATCACAAACATCTTCGTCTCATCGTTTGTGATTCCGCAATATCTAGTTTCGCTACCATACAATTTATATTATTATGAGATGATCAATAATTCTAGGATGTTCTTCGGGAATATAAGTCTGGGTTATTGATTGGTTCTTGTTCACCCCTATTTTATCAAAAGACGGAATAAAACTCATAGGTTTATCTATGGGAGACAGATTAATCTATTATCGTAGACTTTTCTGTGTGATACAGATTTGTTTATTCAAGTCTTCGACTTTGGGTCGTAGCAACTCTTGGTTGTGGGTGAGATCAGCTAAGGGAATCAAGTGCATAGTATCCTATTGGGATCAAAGATATAAGGAGTGCAACTGTACCTTGAATCAGTGTGATATTGATTAGGGTTCAATTACAGTCCATACCGAAATTAGTTTGTAGTAGTCTAGTGTCTGTAGCGGCTTAATACAGTGTGGTGTTCAATTCATACTAGGTCCCTGGGGTTTTTCTGCATTTGCGGTTTCCTCGTTAATAAAATTTCTGGTGTCTGTGTTATTTCTATTTCGCATTATATTTTGTTATATAATTGAAATATCACAGGTTGTGCGTTGTATCGATCAATTGTGAAATCCAACCTTTTTTTGTTGATTGGAAATTAATTGATCCTTGGATATTGGTTTTTGATACCATCCAAGTTTATATCTCTCTTGTATTTGATAAAGACTCGTAGATTTCTATTTGCTTGAGTATAGATTAAATCGAGAGATAAAGATATTAACTCCTCGATATACTTTTTATTAAGATTGAGTCTGATTGTCTAGTTGATTCTCTTAAAAGTATATTAGAGTTAGTCCATACATATTTCTAATCGAAATATTGAGTAAGGTTGTTAGACCCCCGCCTTTTCAATTGGTATCAGAGCAGGCAAACATGTTTAAGACCTCAAAAGTCTGTGTTTGTAGCGATATGACTCTATGGACAGAGGTACTATCTCTGATAAACACGTCACCAGAAATAAATACTTTGTTTTTAATAAGTTTATCAAAGATAAAGATCCCTTAATCTCTGTTATAGACGAACCTAGAGTTCAAATGAAACAGACTAACACTGACATGTGTTATCCTGATGAATCTGACTTTGTTTCTCAAGAGGAAACAACTAGTGAGAGTAAACTAATTCTAAACCTTGTTTGAATTCAAGCTGAAAGATTCAACCAGTTGAAAAAACATGTCAATGTTCTTCTGGGTGTAGTAAAAGACTGTAGCTCCAGTGAAAAAGCTTCTTATAAGGAAAATCATGTAGTTCGATTATCTCGTATCTTACTTTAGGAAAAACTTAAAAAGGATGTTTTAGATATTGAACATCTCATGAGTAATCTCTCAATTCAAGGATGTTCAGTAAAGTCTGCTATACCATCTACTTATATTCAAAGTGAAAGAGCTACAGTTTCATAAGTAATCTTAGATTCTCTTCCCACTCAAACTAATGTGCAGGGGATTCACACGTCAGTTGGAAGAAAGAAATCTCCAGACAATAATGTTATGTCTGAAATCTCTAATCACTCCCGTGATAAAAAAGTGTGCTTTTTTTGTGATTCAAAAAGGCATACAATGCAAAAGAGGAAATCTAGGTTGAAAAACAAATCATTGTTTCAACTTCAACACAACTTAGATTTAATTCTTAAAGGTGTAACTGACATCCGTATGTCAAAACTAATTGGTTTTAACACGCATTATGTGTTCCATATAAGGAAAGTCAGTTCCATGAGTTCTTCAAATGCACAAAAGCATAATAGACCTTTTGACAAATATTGTCCAAGAAGAACTCATGTTCTCTCTCCTGTTAAAAATGGAGATAATGATGTGAATCATGTACCAAGTGAAGAATGCAGATATGAGCATATGGATGACAACCTAAAATTGATTGTTGAGGGATACAAGGAAATCATCAACAAACTGAGTAGTTCATCCAGACGACATTCTTCAGGTAAAAATCCTTACTATGCATCATATTTTATGATAACTTTTCACATCATAACAATCTTCCTCCAAAGTACAGAAGGAAGAGGTTTAACCAAAAGCAATATTCATTTGATGAGCTAAAAGCTCATACTTGTGCTACTTAATCACAAGGTTGGAATCTCTCACACAAAAAATCACGGTTGAGAGATATGCTCAAGTATACTTGTTGACAATGGTGTTTTTCGGATCCTCAATCTATTTTCTTATCGTCTTTAGCATGAGTATCATTGGAAAAATGCTTGCACAAGTATTTGTACTTACTGTGTCATTTTTTATTATTATTGTTGTTTGGTTAAACAAAGTGCTACCCATGTACGCTAAAATTGTTTCTCTTATGAGACATAGATTTTTGGAGTCATTCTGATTGTCTCTTTTTGCAAGAGATTTTCATCAAGGTCATGTGCGTACGACTCTTGTTATTCTTTTGGGTCGAGATTGATCTCGTACAGCTTACCCATATGACCGGCGCGAGTCAATTAAGGACACCCTAAAATTCCTTCCCTGAGAAACCTTTTAAGTACCCAACCAATTGAGTTACGTAAGTCATGTACGCATACTCTAGGATATTTTTGGGTTATCGAGAATGTCATCTTCTTCATCTCGCAATGGTGATTTTGCAAAAGGATTTCTTGAGAAAGGTTTTGGTGTCGAATCAAAAGAAAGGAAGAAAAGAACTCTTGTAGAAGATGGTGCACCTAATGCCTCATGCCACTATGCTTACTCACACCAAGATGTTTAGAATGAGGATATGATTTCTGTTGGAGTGGTTCATGACTTTCTTATATATTTTGAGGAAGCAAACCTGCAACTTGTTGATACTATGAAGAATCTTGATGTGATTAGAACTTAGTTTAAAAAGGTTACTACTGACCTTGGTCTCATGAAGTCACATATTAAAGAACTTCTCGATGAGGATATTTTCTCCGAATACGCAGTTGATAATATGAATCACATGCTTAAAGGTCTCGAAACCCATGAAGCTATCGAACGTGAACTTTAGCTCGTGATCGGTTTCGAGTAGATTTGTTATTTTATGTCTATAAAGTCTTCTTATGAGGATTTTATTCTTGTGTTTTAGGAAGAATAACTACAGTTTGGAACAACCATTATTGTGATTACACATAGCTATGTCCAATGTTTTCATATTTTTGTTTTTAGATCTATTTATTTAAACTCTAAAATTGTTTGAAATATGATTTTTGCAGTATTAATCTTTATGGTTTTATATATTGCAATATGTTATGGGATATGTGTGTTTGTGTTCGTGAACTATTATTGTCCCATATGATGTCAAAAGTTATCTCTTTTATATGTCGATATGCAAGTATTGATACAAGATCGATGAAATTTTGACAAACAAAAGTTAAGCCTATTATGTCAATTCATTGATGTAAGATAGGTTAAAATCTTTTGTTTACAAGGATTATGTCTATTGTATGTCATTGTGCAAATAGTGATGGAAACTAGAATGAATCCTTGTCTATGCCGCAGTATTGATCTTTCCCTGATCCATATTTTATGTGTACTGCAATGCTCCATAAGTTTTCTTGTGTTGAGCATAAAACGATTGAGTTTAATCATTCTTTTATGGTTAACAAAGTCATAGCTCTGTAAGTTATCTTATGTCGAGCATGTTCAATTAAATTAATCATTTTTGTGTTTAATTTGATTGTGTATTCCGATTAAATTGGTCATGAGTTCTCTTGTGGTTAGTTTAATTGAGAATTTTGGATATAGAAAATCGTTTCTTATGGTTTTTGGTGTCCAATAAAATCCTTTTTTTCTTGTAAAAGTTAGGTCGCTCTTGTTGTTCTCTCGGGAATGATATCAACTGGGGGAGAGTTCTTTCGAACTTGCACTTAATTTCCATATCTTTGCGGGGAGTGCGGTTGTGGAATTTTTAGGGGTTATCTTGTATGTTTATAAACTCCTTGATGAATGCATTTAGCTTTAGATTTATGATTGCATCTAAACAAGTTGATATGTCATTTTCTTTGGTCTTGAAGCATCTCCGTGAAAATTTCATAAGGATCCCGTTTTCGTACCTTTGCCAATTTTATTGACAAAAATGGGGAGAATTAATATGTAGTTCACACTACAAATACATATGGTTTTAGGATCACCATGTAAGGGGGAGTGATTTTCGTGTTGAGACGAAAGTATTGACTAAGGGGGAGTGATACATATCACCTTAGTATTGTTGTCGAAGTTCTGATATAAGAACTTTGATGCTGTGTAATAATACTATGACATTGTATAACAATGATCGAGAGCTTTTGTTTTCTCATTGTTATGGCTATGGGACTTCAACAACTATGATGCTGAATCGAACATCTATGGAATCATGGGATTACTTGGAAAATATGAAGTTTTTGAGTAATGTTGAAGCACCAAGGAGATCAAGCATGTGCACGAGAAGCTACACAGTTTTATTTATTTTGTAATCCATATGTATTGATAGTTTTGTGAATAAAATTGACAAAGGGGGAGATTGTTAGAGCATTGCTCGGTCGAACTCGCATGTGTTGATATCTCAAGCATGTTTGTCAATATTAGTGATCAAAACTATACGTCTTGATTTCTAGTTTACTTACGACTAAGTCTCGGTCTAGTATAGTCAAGTATAGTTGAGATCCAGACTCCATGGCGATTATCTTATAAAGACAAAGGACTACTCAAGGAACCGGTGTAACTTCATCCTGTTAGAGCATTACTCGGTCGAACTCGCATGCGTTGCTATCTCAAGCATGTTTGTCAATGTTAGTGATAAAAACTATAAGTCTTGATTTCTAGTCTACTATAGCTAAGGTCTCGGACTAGGATAGAAAGTGTAGTTGAGCTCAAGAACTCCATGACAATCATCATACAAGACGAAAGACAACTCAAGGAACTGATGGATCTTCATCGACTAAAAGGTATGTGGAGACTTGAACTTATCTATCACTCAAAAGTCTATTTATCTCCTATTTTGAGACAAAATTCATTTTGTTATATAGACTTAGATTATACACATTTGGTATTTCGAGCCGAGTTTACCTCGCCTATTTATTTCTCGAAATATATGTTGGTAAAGCTTTCACTTTAGCCAAGTTCATCTTTACCTAGTGACGAAAGTCATGTTAAGTTTCTATCACTTTGAAAATTGCTCTGACAAAAAATGGTTTGTGAATAACAACTATATAACGTCCTCTGAGAATGTTTCAATGATTGAAATGAGAGTTTAGACTATATAACCATCGGAGGATATAAGCATTGTTGTGGAAACACATATATGTATAAGTCCTTATTCCTTGAACCAAAGTTTGCGAACTTTGTTGATCAAGTGAACCGGAGAAGTGCATGAGCTAAGTACGCAAACTGTCGAAGTTCTCAAACCCGAGAATTTATGCTGGAGTTTATGATCATTGGAGTACTTGGAAGTGACAAAAATTTCGAGTAATGTTGAAGATTAGACATGTGGAATAGGAGCTACAAAGTTTATTTATATATTTTTTGTATTCCATATGTATTGATAGTTTTTTCACTAAAATTGACAAAGGGGGAGATTGTTAGAGCATTTCTCGGTTGAACTCGCATGTGTTGCTATCTCAATCATGTTTGTCAATGTTAGTGATAAAAACTATAAGTCTTGATTTCTAGTCTATTATAGCTAAGGTCTCGGACTAGGATATAAAGTGTAGTTGAGCTCAAGAACTCCATGACAATCATCATACAAGACGAAGGACAACTCAAGGAACTGATGGATCTTCATCGACTAAAAGGTATGTGGAGACTTTAACTTATCTATCACTCAAAAGTCTATTTATCTCCTATCTTGAGACAAAAGTCATTTTGCTATATAGACTTATATTATACACATTTGGTATTTCGAGCCGAGTTTACCTCGCCTATCTATTTCTCAAAATATGTGTTGGTAAAGCTTTCACTTTATCCAAGTTCATCTTTACCTAGTGACAAAAGTCATGTTTAGTTTCAATCACTTTTAAAATTGCTCTGACGAAAAATGGTTTGTGAATAACAACTATATAACGTCCTCTGAGAATGTTTCAATGATTGAAATGAGAGTTTAGACTATATAACCATTGGAGGATATAAGCATTGTTGTGGAAATACATATATGTATAAGTCCTTATTCCTTGAACCAAAGTTTGCGAACTTTGTTGATCAAGTGAACCGGAGAAGTGCGTGAGCTCAGTCTGCGAACTGGCGAAGTTCTCAAACCCGAGAATTTCTGCTGGAGTTTGTGATCATTGGAGTACTTGGAAGTGACGAAGATTTCGAGTAATGTTGAAGATTAGACATGTGGAATATGAGCTACAAAGTTTATTTATATATTTTTTGTATTTCATATATATTGATAGTTTTGTCACTAAAATTGACAAAGGGGGAGATTGTTAGAGCATTGCTCAGTCGAACTCGCATGTGTTGCTATCTCAGCATGTTTGTCAATGTTAGAGATCAAAACTGTAAGTCTTGATTTATAGTATACTATAGCTAAGGTCTCGGACTAGAATATAAAGTGTAGTTGAGCTAAAGAACTCCATGGCAATCATCATACAAGACGAAGGAATACTCAAGGAACTAGTGGATCTTCATCAACTAAAAGGTATGTGGAGACTTGAACTTATCAATCACTCAAAAGTCTATCTACTCTATCTCCTATCTTGAGACAAAAGTCGTGTTACTATATTGACTAAGATTATACACATTTGATATTTCGAGCCGAGTATATCTCACCTATCTATTTATCGAAATATGTGTTGGTAAAGCTTTCGCTTAAGCCAAGTTCATCTTTACCTAGTGACGAAAGTCATGTTGAGTTTCAATCACTTTGAAAAGTGCTCTGACGAAAAATAGTTTGTGAATAACAACTATATAACATCCTCTGAGAATGTTTCAATGATTGAAATGAGAGTTTAGACAATATAACCAATGGAGGATATAAGCATTGTTGTGGAAACACATATGCGTATAATTCCTTATTCCTTGAACCAAAGTTTGCGAACTTTGTTGATCAAGAGAACCGGAGAAGTGCGTGAGCTTCAGTCCGCGAACTCAGTCTGCGAACTGGCGAAGTTCTCAAACCCGAGAATTTTTTCTGGAGTTTGTGAACTCTATCCGGGAAATTAAGTCCGCGAACCCAGTTTGCGAACTTGAGTAGGTTATGTATAAAAACGATGTTAGTGAACTCATCTCTATAAACTAAGGAATGCTATTGTAAACCGTGGCTATATAGTTCATGAACCGATTCGAGTGAATCAAATTATTTTTTCTTTAATTGTGTCTTTTGTAGTACATAAAGATCTAAGCAATTGAACAACTCTCTAACTAGTTCATTTGAGTCATTTGAACTAGTTATGGTGAAGAAGAATATGGTTGATATGAAAGTTATCATATGGCTAACCATTTGGTTAACTATGTTGAACCAACTAATGTACAAGTTTGGGTACAGTTTTCACAAGCCTACAAACGTGTATTACATGTGTGTATAACAATCTATGTTTTCGATCAAACGGTTGATAAATATTAGCTTGAATCTAATCAGGCTTTCATCTAAAGGTGAATATTGAATGCTTTGTTACTAAGCTAACATTGATTGCAAACCCTGATTTGATAGACTATATAAGGGAGAACTCTAGCAACTGGGAAACCTAATCCCCACACCTTACATGTGATACTATTTGCATAGCTAGAGTTAATTCTCCTTTAACCTTTGGTTTCTTCTTCTAAACTAGGTTAACGACTTAAAGACTTCATTGGGATTGTGAATCCAGACCGATACTACTTTTATCGTAGTTGTGTGATCTGATCTTACTATTTCTATCGTACGAGTACAATTGTAATAATTGTCTTGAGATTTCTATCTCCGATAGGCAAGATATAAAAGTAGTCACAAACATCTTCGTCTCATCGTTTGTGATTCCACAATATCTTTTTTCGCTGCGTCGATTAAGACTATTGTGAGGTGATTGATAAAGCTGAGTTTTTCTTCGGGAATATAAGTCTGGTTTTATCAGTTGGTTCCTATTCACCTTGATTTATCAAAAGACGAAACAAAACTCGTAGGTATATTCGTGGGAGAAAAATTTATCTATTCTCGTAGATTTTTCTGTGTGATATAGATTGGTTTATTAAAGTCTTCGACTTTGGGTCGTAGCAACTCTTAGTTGTGGGTGAGATAAGTAAAGGGAATCAAGTACGTAGTATCCTGCTGGGATCAGAGGCGTAGGAGCATAACTGTACCTTGGATCAGTGTGAGATTGATTGGGATTAAACTACAGTCCAGACTGAAGTTAGCTTGGAGTAGGTTAGTGTCTGTAGAGGCTTAATACAGTATATGTTTAATCTGGACTAGGTCCCTGGATTTTTCTGCATTTGCGGTTTCCTTGTTAACAAAATTCTGGTGTCTATGTTATTTCATTTTCCGCATTATATTATTTATCTTTATGATTGAAATAATACATGTTGTGCGTTGTTGTTCAAACAATTATAATATCCGACCTTTTGGTTGTTGATTTAAATTGAATGACACTTGGATATTGGTCTTTGGTACCATCCAAGTTATTCCTTGTATTTGATTAAAGACTCGTTGATTTCTATTAGCTTGAGTAAATCAAAATAAGAGAGAGATAATAACTCCTTGAGATATTTCTATCTATATTGAGTCTGACTGTCTAGTTGATTCTCTAGAAATAAACTCGAAGTTTGTCCATACAGATTGTTAATTCGAAATATTGGGTGTGGTTGTTAGACCCCCGCTTTTTTAATTGGTATCAGAGCATGCAAATACGTTTAAGACCTTACAAGTTTGTGTTTGTGGTAATCTGTGTCTGGGGACAAGATCTCATATACGCCTACCAAAATGTCTCCTTAAGCTTTTAATTACGCCAACTGTCTTGATAGCACCTCAAAGGATTGCTCCTTAGTTGATTCTTCTGAATCCCGAGGTAGAAAGATTGTTCAATCTGATATTGACATATATTTCTCTCATGAGGCATGTGACACTCTGGAAAAAGATGAAAAAGAGCTCACCAGAATTTCAAAAAATTCCACTAAGGTCGTTGATTTTCAGGATCATGATCAACTTATTGATGAATTCGAAAAGTCTCTTGATCAAGAACGTGATCTCTATAACATCATTGAGTCTTTCTCTAAGAAAATTGAGAAACTTCTCCAAGAAACTACTCTACAACGTGAAAAGATTAGTGCTCTTGAGGATATTGTTAAGGAAGACTCAATTAGAGAAAAATATCTGATTGAGACTAATTCATCAGATCTTAACAGACTTCGTGTCGAAAAAGAGAAACTAAGTGCATCTCTTACTCTATCCCATGAACAGTGCGAATCCTTGGAAAAGGAAAACTTTGTTTTAAGGAGAAAATCCTCTGTACAAACTAATTCTCGGAATTGTTTGTACAAGATGAAATGTTCTCCAGAAGTATTGTGTCAAGAAAGGTTTACATAACTTGCAATCTTCTTATATGGCTATGAAGTTAAAATAGATGCCAATTATTACTTCTCCTCCACGAACCTGTACCTTCTATGGGAAAAAGAATCACTATGCTATCCATAGTTTTGCAAGAAGGAAACAAATTTCTAAACTTCATAATTTGATTCTCTTCACTTTCAATGGAACAAATAGTCAGTCGACTACTGCAGTGAATCACATGCCCACAGAAAATCAGAAATCTTATAAAAAATAATCTTTATTCTAGAAATCATCACAGGGCTCAAGTGCATTCTGGCATAAATTCTTGTGTTGCTAATGTAAGCAGTCTATGTATTTATAAGAATGTTTCTGATAAATCAAAGTCTAGAAAACGGATTCATATCCATTCCGATCCTCTTGAACCAATTGCAAGAGGTCCTAGATTTAGTCCTTCTAACAAATATGCTAATCAAGCAGTGTCTCACATCTCTGGAATGAGCACATGTAAAGTAATCACAAGGTTGAATATCTCACATACAAAAAACCAAGTTGTGAGAGAATTTAATAGGTATACTCCATGACAAAGTGACTATATTATCTAGCTAATCTTTTATCGTTTTTAGATGGATAGTTGGACAAACACTTTTTCGCGAGTATTTTCTTTAGTTTTCTTCCTTGCCTAAATTTGCTTGTGAAAAGTGAAAGCATGGACTTTTTCCGTGTAGAGCTTTGTGAACCCTCATTTTACGGGTACACATACGGTTTCAAGGTTCTTTGAACCTGTCTTGTAAACCCTAAGTCTCTCGAATTTTATTTATATACCTATCCTATTGAGTTAATCTTCCTACTTTATGTCTCATATTATCAATGGATTCTTCTTCCTGTTCATGGGATTTACCTAAAGATTTCGTTGATAACGCGATATATTTCAAATTCGATAAAGGTAACGGAAATTTTGATGAAGTCGAAGGAGCTTTTCCTCAATCTCCTGATTCTTCTCCGGATATAAAGGAGGTTGAAGAGATCTCATCAGATGTAGTCCTAGACTTCCTAAAGAAATTTGAGGAGGAAAAGTAGAAACTTGTTGATACAATGAAGTGTCTTGATGTGGTAAGAACTGATTTGAAAAAGGTTAAGTCTGACCTTGTTCTCATGAAAACCCAAGTTGAAGAACTTCCAAATCAGGATATCCTCTCAAAAAGTGCAGAGGATGTCGTTGTTCACAAGCTCCTGGACCTCAAGACTTAAGAAGGTCCCGAACTGTCTATATGTCTTGATGTGGTAAGAACTGATTTTGTTTGCCTAGTAAATCTTCTATTTTTCTTGTTTTATTTAGAAGAATAACTAGAGTTTAGAATAGCCATTATTGTGATTACACATAGCTATGTCCAACGTTTTCATCTTCTTGTTTTTAGATTTATTGGTTTAAATTCTAAAATTATTTGGAAGATGATTCTTGCAAGTATTAATCTTTATGATTTAATATATTGCAATATTGTTATGGGATATGTGTGATTACGTCCGTGAACTTGATTGTCCCATACTTTGTCAAGAGTAAAGTCGTTCATGAGTTGATATGCAAGTATTGATGAAATAATGAATAGACTTTTGACAGATACAAAAGTTAAGCCTATTATGTTAATTTTTGATGGAAGATAGGTTAAAATCTTTTGTAATTCAAGGATTATGTCTATTGTATGTCATTATGCAAATAGTGATGGAAACATAGAATTAATCCTTGTGTATTCCGCAGTAATTGATCTTCCCTGATCCATGTATTACTGTGAGGCTCTGAATTGTGTCTTATGTTGAGCACTAGACAACCAAGTTGATTACTTTTGTGATTGGCTTAGTTGTGTTCCGTAAGGTACTTTATGTCGAGCACATTGAACTAAATTAATCATCTTGTGTGGTTGTTTAGTTATGACTCCGTAAGTTTTTCTTATTTTGACTGGGTTGATTATTTTCATGATTAACTTAGTCATTGCTCCATAGATTTTCTTATGTGATTATAAATGATTAAATTGATTACTTTTGTGATTAGTTTAATTGTGTATTCCGATTAGATTAATTATGGGTTCTCTTGTGGTTAATCTAATTGAGTTTTTAAGTCTCCATAAGTTTACTTGTGTTGAGCATATTCAGTTACTTTTGTAATTGAATATTTTTGGATTCAAATTCATACTTGTGTGTGATTTGTTGTCCAAAGAAATCCTTATTTTCTTTTGAAATTAAGGTCACTCTTGTTGTTCCTTAGGGAATGACATACTATGGGGGAGAGTTCTTTTTGAACTTGTGCTTAATTGCCAAATCTTTGTGGGGAGTGTGGCTGTGGAATATTATAGGGGTTATCTTGTATCTTCATAGACTCCTTGATGAATGCATTTAGCTTCGGCTTTATGATTGCATCTAAACAAGATGATATATACATTTACCTTTGGTCATGAAACGTCTCTTATGGAAATTTCATTAGGATCCCGTTCTTCTACCTTTGCCAATTTTATTGACAAAAAGGGGGAGAATTAATATGTAGTTCATACTACAAATACATATGGTTTTCAGATCATTATGTAAGGGGGAGTGGTTTCCATGTGAGATGGAGTATTGACTAAGGGGGGGTGACATATCACCATAGTATTATTGTTGAAGTTGTGATGCAATTGTACTTTGACGTTGTGTAATGATACTATGACACTGTATAACAATGATTGAGAAGTCTTGTTTTCTTGTTGTTATAGCTATGGATTTTCAACAACGATGATGCTAAACTTATAACCTTTGGGATCATTGGAGTACTTGGAATTGACGAAGATTTCGAGTAATGTTGAAGATTAGACATATGGAATCACTACACCATTTTTTCCGATTCGAAATGGTTATTGAGCTTTATGAATCAGGGTTGTAACGGTTTCTGACCGTTACGAAAAGGGGTGCTACAATTTTTTCGCAACGGCCCAGCAGCCGTTACGATATTTTTTTTTGTAACGGCGAAGAGCCGTTACTACGTGGCACTGTCGTAACATGCGCGAGCCGTTACGAATTTATTTAGTAATAGGACGTTGTAACAAGTTAAAACCGTTACGAATATTTTTATAACAGTAAAAAAATTACTGCCGGTCAACCTTGACCTGATCAAAATCAGTCAGCGATGACTAAATTTGACCATGTAAATGTTGACCGACAACTCATTCTCGGCCGGAATACGCCTGAATTCCAAATAACTACCTGCATACACCTTTCATTTATCTTTCACAATCAACAATATTTTCTTCAATCAAATTCATCTCCATTCAATCAATTCTTATCACATTCAAATGGATTCATATAAAAAAGAATTTGAATTCTTCTAAGTACCAAATTTTGTTCTTCTAAGTACTCAAATTTTCTTCTAAGTATAAAAACTAAGGGAATACCCACGAATCCTAAGTTTAGTTCATAGAAATTCATATGTTCACAAATTCATCTAACTGAAGTTTGTTCTATCATCGAATAAAATTTCAACCTAAGTTCAGTTCTTACTGAAAAAACTTATAGATGCTTTTCAACCTAAGGACTGCCTTGTTCTCCAACCTTTCTTCTCCAAACTTGCTGCAGCAGAGCATCATCCAATTAACCTGCCAACCAACACCTCGTCTGAGAATAGAAGGTGGCAAAAGAGTTGCGCACGAAATCCCGAGACTGCGATGTAGGTTCCAGTGGACTGCAATTTATCAAAAAAAAAAAGTGTATAAGAATACAAAGCTCTATATTCTGTAAAACTTAGATGAGCATCTGGATTCTGATGGCCATGATAACCATATATGAAGAGCAAAACTAACCTCTAAGAGATCGATAAATATGTTCCCTCAGCATGAGTTTTCATTACTAATAAATATACTCCCTTCTCTTTTGGTACCTTCCATGCTGCTCATTCTTCCACTGCTTTTCCATAGTAACACCAATTCTACAATAAAATCATAGATAGTACTTGTTAGAGATTGCGTAACGATTCACCTGCCAAATCAACTGGTCCAAAGACAATTTTTCATAACATAAAGCTATCTTGTGCACCTGGGTGAAAGGAACTGTTGCGCCCCATTATCGCTAATATGAAATTAAGCCACTAAATCCATACTTAAGGTGCTAATGAAGATAAGGGTCCATAACATTAAAGTTGTGAACAAAAAAAAAAGAACGAAACAACATAAGAGTAATTAGTTCTACACCCAAGATAGCTATAATCAAAATATTTTTTAACTAATTACATACTGTGAGTTTGTGATAGATAATTATACACTATACAGTAGTTAGTACTTTACACACAAACAAAAGTACATCCCTCTAGAGGACTATCTACACAGAACTGCTCCCAAAAAGTATCTGGCAGTTACCTCTTTATATACAAATTAAAACCCTTTAATCAAACCTCAAACCGTTACTCAAACCTCAATCTTCGCAATCCGCCAACTGAATCCAGATATTCTTAGTCATACAGTAAAACCTGCACAATGCAGTTTGATTATATCTCACTTCATCTTCAAACCTAACACCCTTGTAAACAGCATGAGGGTCTAAGTTTATGGGTGAATAAAATATTCATCTTCGACTCAAACTAAACAACTAATAGCTCTTTAGAAAGATAACAATCTCCTCTATAATTTTCGTTAAGACATCATGAACCAAATTGATCTCTAGTAAACCTATAAAAGTCCATAAAGATGCCTACTCACTGCAGTTACAAGCAAATTCCAGATTTCAAAATAAACTCTAAAATCATCATACTTAACCAACTCAACTCTAAGTCTAAGTGAAGCAAAATAAGTCTATATAGATTGGTAGTTCAATATACAATAAACCCTACATAAGAACTAAGATTTAAATCAACATATACAAACTATTCTTGTGTGTTAACTTAGAAGCTAAGTACTCCAAACATTAATAGTAGAAACTAAGGCTAATTCAAGTTGTAAATTGTCAAATTCGCAGAACACAGAACTCTGCCAAGAGTGTAGAATAGCAGACACTAAAACTGGCATATCTCTCAATGTATAATTCAGAGTGGAACACTTGGTATCATACTTTAATTGTTGTTCAGAGACTTATTTTTCAAAAGAAAGAACTTAATCCCATTCACCAACTAAAGTGTCTAAAGAAAAACAGATTGAATTATCACTTAACAACAACAATGATTCTGAAATTTAGATTTTTGATTCAATTCAATAAATTTGCTCAATAATACCTTATAATGTGACTTGTAGAATCACAACAACCCCTAAAGTTCTAATTTCAAACTTCAGCGGATTTCTACCCTAAACATGAATCAGTAGTAAGAGATTACGAAAAAAAAAAGTAAAGAAAACAAAAACATAAATGGTTTCAAAAGGAAACCCCTAAGATTTTGATGCTCCACAGATTCATAAAATTCGCTAATCTCCTCCTTATTTCGAATTCCAATCCTATCATGTTTCAATACCAGGCATAGTTGAAACTAAAACCTACTGAAACCCTAGGTTTTTCATACTTAATTTGATAACAATAGAGTGATTGACTCATTGGAGAAGGATTTATATGCGTTCAATTAATCGGAGCAAAAAGAAATAAGGATGAAATTGTACCTTTAATCATAAATTAAGAACAAAGAAAACCCTTCTTCAATTACTTCCAAATCTCCATGGAAACCAGTAGATTAGAACATGAAACTCACCACTTTCAGTCATTCAAGATCTAATTAGAGTTGGGTACGAATTTTATAGACTTTTGATTGTATTTCTTTTCACCTCTTTGTTCGCTCTAGCCTCTGCAAATGCTTCAGCCTCCTTGGAAGCATTTAAACCACTGGTGTAAAATTATTTTTGAGCTGCAAGTTCAGATTGGTGTTTCTCTATGATTTCTTGTAGATACAACCATAGACAAACAGAAAACAATGAACATACAGGATAAAACAACGGTATTACCTGAGCTATCTTTTTTTTCCATTGTGTCATACATTCAAGGAATTCGATGTACATTTTCTTCAACTTTTCAATAAATTGTGCAAGGCTGCGGAAGAGTAGTAAAGACACCATCACAATTCAACCCACACAATATATATTTTTTGAGAACTCAAAATTTACATTCACTATAAGAGTTTTTCAATGATTTTTCAAAAAAAAAAATGGAAGCTAGGGTTTAAGATTTAACCTTCGATCTCTTGTTATGAAAATATCGGTATTAGACCAAAATCTGCACACGTTCAGATGCTCATCATGTACAGCAGCAACATGCCTGCAATTTCCTCTCCCAACTGCAGCCCCATTCTATCTTCTTAACTCAAACAACATCAGGTCCAAAACCATCCAATATCTAATTTTATTACAGCTCTACTAGAACCACCATTCTTTTATTCTTCATATCCTTCATCCATCTCACAACAACAACCCCACAATTCCATACTTTCCCTGCACTTCAGTCCACCTATAGCATACTAATTCTCTGTAAAGCCAACATCAACACCAAAGTAGCTCACAAGTTAAAGAAGAAATCAATCCTAACAGAAACCCTAAAATTGAGATTACACAAATCAATTCATATTAATTGAAACCCTAAAATTAAAATCAAACAAATTAATTAATACTAATTGAAATTAAAAAAATCAATTCATATACCTTCAACCTCAGTTCCTCAGAGTTCTTCAAATATACCTTCAGGTTTTCAAACCCTAACATGAAATCAGATTAGATTAGTTATTATATATCCTTCAAACGCTAAAATTTAATTTAACATACGATGAAAAAAATACCTTCTTCTTCAAAGTTCTTCTCCAGAGATAAAACCCTAAAATTAAACAGAAAAATAAATCGTATTAGATTTATCAGAACAAAAAAACCCTAAAATAAAATCAGAGAAAGAAATGAGTTCGCGAGATTTATCAGATGAAAAAAAAACTAAAAAAAAAAACCTAATAAAAAAGCAGACGATTAAATGAAAAACCAACTAACAAATTAAAACTAACAGATCGAAAAAACTTACGATTAAAACTAACAGATCGATTGATGCAATACTCTAATCTCTAATCTCTTTGATCGAAACTAACATATCGATTTACTCGATAAAACCCTAATATCTGCAGAGGCGAAGAGAAGAGAAAAAAAATGAAAATGAAAATGAAGAATAGAAATGTTGATGAGTTTCCTCGATAGGTATACTTCTCTTCAGGAGAGGAATAATCCTCTAGCATTAGTAAACTTGGGTGGAAAAAAGTTGCACACGGTTGAATGACACACGCACAATACTATCCTGTTACCGGCTCTAGTGTGACCAAGCGTGTGATTAGCACACATAAAAAATTAGCCTGTTACGATTCATAACAGCTTCTCCCTGTTACAAATATGGAAAAAACTTTGTAACGGCTTCGGCCTGTTACGTCTAGTTTGTAACAGCCTTTTGTAACAGAAACATTTGTAACAGCTGCTGGGCCGTTACGAATTTTAGTTGCGATTCGGGAAAAATGGTGTAGTGAATAGGAGCTACAAAGTTTATTTATATATTTTTTGTATTCCATATGTATTGATAGTTTTTCACTAAAATTGACAAAGGGGAGATTGTTAGAGCATTGCTCGGTCGAACTCGCATGTGTTGCTATCTCAAGCATGTTTGTCAATATTAGTGATCAAAACTATAAGTCTTGATTTCTATTCTACTATATCTAAGGTCTCGGGCTAGAATAGAAAGTGTAGTTGAGCTCAAGAACTCCATGGCAATCATCATACGAGACGAAGGACTACTCAAGGAACTGGTGGATCTTCATCGACTAAAAGTTATGTGGAGACTTGAACTTATCTATCATTCAAAAGTCTATCTACTCTATCTCCTATCTTGAGACAAAAGTCTTGTTACTATATAGACTAAGATTATACACATTTGATATTTCGAGCCGAGTATATCTCTCCTATCTATTTCTCGAAATATATGTTGGTAAAGATTTCGCTTTAGCCAAGTTCATCTTTACCTAGTGATGAAAGTCATGTTAAGTTTCAATCATTTAGAAAATTGCTCTGACGAAAAATGGTTTGTGAATAACAACTATATAACGTCCTCTGAGAATGTTTCAATGATTGAAATGAGAGTTTACACAATATAACTAATGGAGGATATAAGCATTGCTGTGGAAACACATATGTGTATAAGTCCTTATTCCTTGAACCAAAGTTTGCAAACTTTATTGATCAAGAGAACAGGAGAAGTGCATGAGCTTCAGTCCGCGAACTCAGTCCGCGAACTCAGTCCGCGAACCTAGTCTGCGAACTGGTGAAGTTCTCAAACCCGAGAATTTCTGGCGGAGTTTGTGAACTCCATTCGGGAACTTAAGTCCGCAAACCTAGTCCGCGAACTTGAGTAGGTTATGTATAAAAACGATGTTTGTGAACTCATCTATATAAACTAAGGAATGTTATCGCAAACGTGGCTATATAGTTCATGAACCGATTCGAGTGAATCAAATCGTTTTTGCTTCAATTGTGTCTTGTGTAGTACACAAAGATCGAAGCAATTGAATAACTCTCTAACTAGTTCATTTGAGTCATTTGAACTAGTTATGGTGAAGAAGAACATGGTTGATATGAAAGTTATCATATGGCTAACCATTTGGCTAACTATGTTGAACCAACTAATGTACAAGTTTGGGTACGGTTTTCACAAGCCTACAAACATGTATTATATGTGTGTATAACAAGCTATGTTTTCGATCTAACGGTTAATAAATATTAGCTTGAATCTAATCAAGCTTTCATCTAACGGTGAATATTGAATGCCTTGTTACTAAGCTAACATTGATTGCAACCCCTGATTTGAAAGACTATATAAGGGAGAACTCTAGCAACTTGGAAACATAATCCCCACACCTTACGTGTGACACTAGTTGCATAGCTAGAGTCGGATCTCCTTTAGCCTTTGGTTTCTTCTTCTAAACCAGGTTAACGACTTAAAGACTTCATTGGGATTGTGAAGCCAGACTGATACTACTTTTATCGTAGTTGTGTGATATATTCTTGATGTTTCTATCGTACGAGTACAATTATAATAATTGGCTTGAGATTTCTATCTCCGATAGGCAAGATATAAAAGTAGTCACAAACATTTTCGTTTCATTGTTTGTGATTCCACAATATCTTTTTTCGCTGCGTCGATTAAGACTATTATGAGGTGATTGATAAAAGCTGAGCTGTTCTTCGGGAATATAAGTCTTGTTTTATCAATTGGTTCTTGTTCACCTTGATTTATCAAAATACGAAACAAAACTCGTAGGTATATTCGTGGGACACGAATTTATCTATTATCGTAGACTTTTCTGTGTGATACAGATTGGTTTATTAAAGTCTTCGACTTTGGGTCGTATCAACTCTTTGTTGTGGGTGAGATCAGCTAAGGGAATCAAGTACGCAGTATCCTTCTGGGATCAGAGGCGTAGGAGCATAACTGTACCTTGGATCAGTGTGAGATTGATTGGGGTTCAACTACAGTCCAGACCGAATATAGCTTGGAGTAGGCTAGTGTATGTAGCGGCTTAATATAGTGTATGTTTAATCTGGACTAGGTCCAGGGGTTTTTCTGCATTTGCGGTTTCCTCATTAACAAAATTCTAGTGTCTGTGTTATTTTATTTTTCACATTATATTGTTTATCTTTATAATTGAAATAATACAGGTTGTGCGTTGTTGTTCAATCAATTAGAATATCCGACCTTTTGGTTGTTGATTTAAATTGATTGGCACTTGGATATTGGTCTTTGGTACCATCCAAGTTACTCCTTGTATTTGATTAAAGACTCGCTAATTTCTATTAGCTTGAGTAAATCAAAACAAGAGAGAGATAATAACTCCTTGAGATATTTCTATCTAGATTGAGTCTAACTGTCTAATTGATTCTCTAGAAAGAAACTCGGAGTTTGTCCATACAGATTTCTAATTCGAAATATTGGGTGTGGTTGTTAGACCCACGCTTTTTCACATCCGACCAAAAAGGTATGTGGAGACTTTAACTTATCTAGCACTCAAAATTTTATCTATCTCCTACTTTTGAGAGAACAGTCGTATAAGCATGATAGTTTTCATACATACACATTTGCTATTTCGCCGAGTTTACTCGCTTATCTTTTTCTCAAAATATGTATTGGTAAGCATTCGCTTTAACCACTTTCATCTTTATCCGTGACGAAAGTCATGATGACGTTTCAATCTCAAAAATGGCTTTGATGAAGATAGTCGATTCTTTATGTGTAACGACTATTAACATTATAGAAGAATGTTTCAATGATTGAAATTTAGATTTGAGATAATGTAACCACCTATGGATATAAGCATATATAGTGTGTTCGCACATTAGTGTATAAGTCCATGTACCGGAAACCAAGTGTGTGCATATTTGTACATGCGGTATTGGTGAAGGAGACAGGTTGGGTACGCGTACAGGCGGAAGTTCATGTCCGTGAATTTCTGCTGAGTTTGGAGTTTACAAACTTACAAACCAGTCACCTTAGGTACGCGTATTCACGGAAGTTTTCATCCGAAAATTTCTATTGGGTTTTCAAACCCAATTACGGTAGCTAAGGTACGCATACCCATACGCGTACCCAAGCTGGTTATTTCTCAAATCGGTTGTTCATGAACTTAAACAAAAAATAATAAGGAGTGCAATCTTTGCAAACCGTGGAGATATTGTTCATGAATTGATTCAAGTGAATCAAACCGATTTTGCTTCAGTTGTGTCTTGTGTAGTACATAATATTTCCTTGCAATTGAACAACTCTTGAACTAGTTCTTATGAGTCATTTGAACTAGTTATGAGAATATGAATATGGTTGATATGAAAGTACTCATATGCATGGCTAACCATTGGTCAGCCATTTGTGAACCAACTAATGTACACATTTAGGTACGGTTACTCAAACTAAATGAAATACATTTCATTTGTGTGTGTGTGAGAAGCTAAGCTTCGATCTAACAGTTGAAAGATATTAGCTTGGATAAATCAAGTTTTTCATCTAACATTGAATATTGAATGCTTTGTTACCAAGGTAACTTGGATTGCAAACCCTGATTTGAAAACCATATAAGGAGACGTCTAGCAACTGGAAAAAACTAATTCCCACACCTCCTGTGTGATACTAGTTGGTTTTGCTAGAGTCGATTCTCCTTTAATCGTAGGTTCTTCTCAAGACCCTGTCGATTAACAACTTAAAGACTTTATTGGGATTGTGAAGGCAGACGAAACTACTTCTCTTGTAGTTATGCGATCTAATCTTGCCATTTTCTATCGTACGAGTTCAATTGAATAATTGGCTTGAGATTATATCTCCGATAGGGCAAGATAAAAAGAAATCACAAACATCTTCGTCTCATCGTTTGTGATTCCATAATATCTAGTTTCGCAACCATACGATTTAGATTATTGTGAGGTGATCAATAATTCTAGGATGTTCTTCAGGAATATAAGTCCGGGTTATTGATTGGTTCTTGTTCACCTTGATTTTATCAAAAGGCGGAACAAAACTCGTAGGTTTATCTATGGGAGACAGTTTTATCTATTATCGTAGACTTTTGTGTGTGATACAGATTTGCTTATTCAAGTCTTCGACTTTGGGTCATAGCAACTTTTGGTTGTGGGTGAGATCATCTAAGGGAATCAAGTGCGTAGTATCCTGCTGGGATCAGAGACGTAAGAAGCACAACTGTACCTTGAATCAGTGTGATATTGATTAGGGTTCAACTACAGTCCGTACCGAAGTTAGTTTGTAGTATGCTAGTGTCTGTAGCGTCTTAGTACAGTGTGGTGTTCAATCTGGACTAGGTCCCGGGGTTTTTCGGCATTTTTGGTTTCCTCGTTAACAAATTTTTTGGTGTTTGTGTTATTTCTATTCAGCATTATATTTTGTTATATAATTGAAATATCACAGGTTGTGCGTTGTATCGATCAATTATGAAATCCAACCTTTGGTTATTGATTGGAAATTTATTGATCCTTGGGATACCATCCAAGTTTACATCTCTCTTGTATTTGATAAAGACTCGCATATTTCTATTTGCTTGAGTGTAGATCAAATCGAGAGATAAAGATATTAACTCCTCGATATACTTTTTGTTAAGATTGAGTCTGACTGTCTAGTTGATTCTCTTAAAAGTATATTAGAGTTAGTTCATACAGATTGTTAATCGAAATATTGGGTGAGGTTGTTAGACCTCCACTTTTTCAAATACATTGAAAAATTACTTGCATAAGTATTGTATGACTCCTGGTTAAGAAATAAAATTTTGATAAGTATGGTATCCTATCAGTAAGGAGATTCCAGATTACATGATAAATTAGTTATATTTTATTATGGTTATTCGTACCCGTGATTTGGGTGAAAAGTATCTTGGTATTCCTAGCTTTTTGAAAATCGAAAATCCAAACTCATAAGAGTCTTTGCAATCAATTGATGATTTAATTTCCTCTTGGCATAAAAAACTTCTCTCTCTAACAGCTAGGACCACTCTTATACAACATGTGGGACATGTTATTTTTATTTATTAGATAAGAGCCTTTTTTTATTCCCAAACTCCTCTGTAGGAAGATGCAATCCCATCTCTACGAATTTGGTGGAGAGAAAACCTTGTCCCCAAAGATAAAAAGCTTCACATGCTGGACTGAGACATTCTTTACTCTTTCAAATCAAAAGGTGGTCTAGATTTTAGAAAAGTTGAGTTTAATAACCCAGCTATACTTGATAAGAATGCCTGAAAACTGGTAGAACATTCAGATAATCTGTCAAGTGGTGTTTTAAAAGCCAAATATTTACTAAACAACGATTTTTTGAGTTATGAGTACCCGGAATCTTGTTATTGGACTCGGAGATGCCTTTACGCTATTAAAGAGCTGATCAGACCTTTCATACCTTGGATTATGAGACATGGTCATTTTATTGACCCTTGGAATGACAAATGGATTCCCGTTATGGGGTATGCCAAATCTAAACCTCAAGTCCCACAAAATCCTGATACATTTTTTTATCAAGTAACATACCCCCGTTTTTATTTATTTTTTGAAAGTGCCCTTATCTTAACCGTTTTTTTTAAACCTTCCATAAATTAGATTTTTATTATTCCCGTAAGCCAGATTTGTAATCCTGACAAGAGGGTTCGAGAGCTTTCTACGAATGGAAAATTTAGCTCTAATTATGCCTATTTAGGTATCAGACGTCTTAGACCTTCTCCAAGCAAAATATTTGGAAGTGATTTCGTAAAATCATAATAACTCATCGTATTCATTTGTTTCTATAAAACGCAGCTAGGAATGTTATCCCTGCTATATTTGTACTGCAGTCTAAAATGACTACTAGTTCTACTACTTGTCCTAAATATTTTGGAATTAATAAATTTGTCATGCATGCTTTGGTTTCATTCCCAGTCATGTTTGGTTTCTTTCCCACTGTAGAATACGAACCAAGACTTTCTATGATAAATCTTTGCTTGACTGACTGCATTTTCTTAGTTTATTGATCTTGCTTCTTCCCTGTTTGAAGATTTCAAACCTCTTTTCTTTTGCCATCCTCGGTCCATATGAAATAACAAAAATAATCTTTTGTTCAGTGAAAAGATTGAAAGTCGTAGTATTGTATTAGATAGAGATAAAGCCATGATACCTACCAAATGACCTACTTTGCAACCTAAACCTTTTTAATATGTCATTATTATGAGTGACAAGTAAATATCACCACACTATGGTTGGACTAAATGCAATACGGATGGTGCATTTGGCTAATGGTGCATGATTTTTGATGACGGACTACCTTGGTGAAAAATCCTTTTGTGTTGCTAAGATCTTCGACGTTTTCTATCTGCTGGAACAATTACTGATTTCATACCTGCAAAACAAAGATTAGAACACAAAAACAAAGTAGCGGCTGAGTCATGACCAGGTCGCTCTCTTTAAGACGTTTCGTGGCTCTGCCTTGCGTTTTGTGCAAGCAGTTCTTTCTTCGTCACAACGCCCCCAGGATAAAACAGCCGAGAAAAACTATCTTTCGATCTCTCACGCATACAATGAGAAATCGACCACTTCTACTCTCTCTATTCTTGCTCAGTATTTTCTTTGGTCCCTTGATTCTTAGAAAACAATGGTGTAAAAACTTATGTTTTCTTTTGGTTCTCAAAACTGATTTTATATCCAAGCAATCAAGACGAATTAATGGAAAATAAATTAAGTTAATTGCTGCAATTAAAAAATTCCATTCAACAGTAAAAAAATAGGCAAATAAATCATACCATAATTAGCGCAATTAAAAACGTAATTAAGTGCAGTAAAAACAGTTTGAAAAATCTTTTCAAAACCATCAAAAAATAATTTCCAAATTCAAGAGACCTCCCAAGACCCTGCTCCTATATATATATATATATATACACACACACAATCAGTAGTGGGAGGGATTCGATCATGAGACCTCACCCTCAAGGCCCAAAATGCTTAACCACTGGGCCAAGCTCGAATTGTTGATATAGATGTACAAAAGAATTCTTTTTTTAAAACATATATCCCAACAATCCCCCACTTATATTTTACATATGTTCACTCTGTGGAGAGAACAAATTACTTAACACACACACAACTATATTAAGAGTAAAGTCATAAATGCCAGCACATTACGACCTTGTGCTTATCCAAGTTTCAATGAATGTTTTAGAGAACTGCCCATGTTCTCATAGAAAGCGGCCACACTTTCTCATTCACATAGGTGAGTCTATCAAAGGTACTCCTATATCTTGGTACCCCACTATATATAGAGCTATAAACTTCATTAAGAGTTAAAGAACTCAACCTTAACCCACTTCAGGATATCATGCCATGGGAAAGATGCATGATTTTATCTCCATATCATTTGTGAATCGTTATTCTCTTTGAACCTATTTCTAAATGGGTATCCATCACAAAATGACTCAATTTCTAGTGGGAAAAAGGTCCATGCCTTTAGAGGTATATAATACCTTTCGTCAAAGGATCGGCTAAGTTCTCTTCTGACCTAACATGATCCACACGTACAATGCTAGTTGTGAGAAACTCTCTAACTGTGTTGTTCTTTCGACGCATTTGTCGATTCTTACCATTATAAAAATAGTTATGTACTTTTGCAATAGCCGCGGTACTATCATAATGGATCATAATAGCTGGTATCGGTCTATCCCATATAGGAATTTGAGAAATAAAGTTTCTCAACCATCCTGTTTCTTCACTAGCTATTGCTAGTGCTATCAATTCAGAATCCATCATAGATTGAGCCAGAATTGTCTGTTTCTTTGACTTCCAAGAAACATCGTCACCAACAATATTAAACAAATATTCACCAGTGTCCTTGGAGTCATCTGAAAGAGAGTTCCAATCAGCATCGCAGTATCCTTCAAGGAATGTAGAAAATCTCTTATAGTGTAATCCTAGGTTAACGGTATTTTTAAGATACCGCATAACACTCTCAACTACATTCCAGTGTTCCAGACCAGGACAACTGGTAAACCTGCATAAAACCCCCACTGCATATATAATGTTTGGTCTGGTACAATCAGTTGCATAACGAAGACTACCAATTATACTAGCATATTCAGATTGTCTAATGCTTTCACCAATATTCTTAAACAGTTTAACACTAGCATCAAAAGGAGTACTCACAGTTTTACAATCAAAATAGTTGTACTTCTTTAAAATCTTTTCAATATAATAAGACTGATCCAAAGAAATACCATCATTAGTTACAGTAATCTTAATTCTTAGAATTACACTAGCTTCACCCAAATCTTTCATTTCAAAGTTAGACTTAATCATATTCTTAGTTTCTTCAACCACAGACAAGTTTGAACCAAAAATCAGCAAATCATGATGCATATATTGTTTTCAAACTTATAGTATATGCATTTGTCACTTTCATTAATTCTGAAACCATGTGAAATCATCAAATTATCAAATTTTTCATGACATTGCTTAGGAGCTTGTTTCAAACCATAAAGTAACTTATCTAACTTACGTAATTTTTGTTCTTGACCTTGTTCCATGTAAACTTCTTCTTTTAATTCACTATTTAAAAAATCTATTTTAACATCCATTTGATGAACAACAAGATTATGCATAGCAGCAACAACAATCAAAACACGAATAGAAGTCAATCTTGTAACAGGAGAATAAGTATCAAAGAAATCTACATATTCTCTTTATCTAAAGCCTTTGGATACCTACCTAGCTTTGTATTTGTCTACTAAACCATCATGGTTCAACTTCCTTTTAAGTACCAATTTACAACCTATTGCTTTGCAACCAAGGGGTAAGTCCGCTATAGGTGCAAAGTTCCATTAAGATTAAGGGAGTCCATTTTATTATCTATCGCTTCCTGCAAAAAACCAAATTCAGGAGAATTAAGTGCTTCATGAAGACTAAAAGGGTCTTCCATTAGAGTACAAATTTCAAAGTCAGAACCGAAGTTCGTCACAGTCCTAGCCCTTTTGCTACACCTAGGTTTAATTTCAGCATCTCTTTTTTCTTCATTTCTAGGTTCTTCTATTATAAGTTGAGAACTTTTATTAGGTACATCACTAGGTAGAGAACCCTTACTATTTCTATATTTAAAATGAAATCCATCTTCAAAGAAATCAACATCAATAGATTCAATAATAACTTTATTATTAAGATCAAAAAATCTATAAGCTTTACTGTTTTGAGCATACCTAACAAAAACACATTCATAAGCTTTACTAGCTAATTTTGATCTTTTAGGATCAGGAATGAGAACATAAGCCAAACAACCCCATACTCTAAAATATGATACATTTTGTTTTCTGTTTTTCCAAAGTTCATAGGGTAAAACTTTAGTTTTTGAATTTGTAACACGATTCAAAACATAACAAATAGTTAACAAAATTTCTCCCACCAATGAGAGGCATCAACAGAACTAAGCAAACAAGCAGTTATAAGAGTAGTAAAAGTACGATTCTTTCTTTCGGATTTTCCATTCATTTCAGGGTTATAAGGAGCAGTTTTTTCATGCATAATTCCACAAGATTCATAAATTTCAGTGAATGGTTTAGAATCATATTCAGTGCCTCTATCACTACGAAATCTCTTAATTTTTCTACCAAATTGATTTTCAACTTCAGCAATAAAAACCTTAAATTTTTCAATAGCTTCAAAACAAAATCCAAAATTAAACTCCACCATTTGGTGTTCAAACCCTTCTATGATTCTCGGGACTGTCTTCTGGTGGATAAAAATGAATTGTGGAGAGAACACACCACAGGTTGTAGTTAAGAAATGGACAGATGTCCATCATCTTTTAACTTCAAATGGGCCTGGCTCAATTGGACAAGCCTAGACAATTCTTCGCCTTGCTTTATGGACGTGAAATGTATAACAGTGGTGCTCATGACGTCCTAGATCGACAATTTAGTTAGTTCTTGCTGATGCCGTAAGTGATTATTGTCGCGAACACCACTGTGAATCCAAGTTTAGCTAGTTATTTCTCCATTGACGGGTTCATTTGTACTTTCTACAAAAGCACTAAAATAATGTTATTAGTCAAGATCTCGAGTACTGGCTAATATAAATATGGGTATAAAATAAAGTATTTATGTGCTTATCACTTCATTCTTATGACTTAGCAAGTAAACATAAGTGTAATTTTAAAAATCATCAATAAAAGTCATGACATATATTTTTCCATTTCTAGTCAATATACCTTCAGATTCACACAAATCAGAATGCACCAACTCTAAAGGCTCAGATTCTCTAACAACAAATTTATGGGAACTCTTGGTTATTTTTTCTTGACTACAAGATTCACACTTTTTAAAATCATGCATGGATAGTTTTGGAATAAGACCTTGCTTGCTCTTGGTATCTACTGATCTACTATTTACATGACAAAGTCTAGCATGCCAAACATTAAAAGTACATACCATATAAGAAGAAGATGCAATTATATTCATTTCAACATTAAGCTTAAACATTCCATCAGTAGCATAACCTTTTCCTACAAAAATTCTATTTTTACTAATTGTGTAAACATCAGATCTAATAGTTTGATACAACCCAGCCTTGTTGAGAAGATAGCCGGAAACAAGATTTTTTCTCATTTCTGGAGTGTGGAGAACATTTTCATCATAAGTGTCTTCCTAGAAGTAAACTTCAGTTCTACCGTACCAAAACCTTTCACAATAGTACTGTGAGAGTCTCCCAACAACACTTTCTTATCCTTTGTTTCTGTATAACTCTCAAATAGGGACCTATAAAAACAACAATGGCGCGATGCACCACTGTCTATCCACCACCCATCAGTTCCACCAACCATGTAAAATTCTGGGTCAGAAACCATGGAAATTATAACGCTTTCAACAACATTAGCTTGTGCGTTATTCTTTCCTTTGTTATTCCTGCAATCCCTAGCCATGTGGTGGCATCGAAAAGGAGCTCAGAATCGAAATTCTGAAATTTTCTTGATGGGTGTGGGTTCTTGTTTTGATTAGGTTTTCCTTTCTTTGGATCTGGTCAGGTTTCATATGTTTTTTCTTAGGTTTCAAGGTCTCTTGAGTCTGATTCTTATTATTGGAGACAATAAGAATCTCTTCCTTTCTATCTTGTTTCCGTGCTTCCTCTTCAACCCTGAGCTTAGCAATCAAAATTTCAAGAGAAAATTCCTTAGACTTATGACGCAAAGCATTATGAAAATCTTTCCAAGTGGGAGGTAATTTATCAATCGTTACAGCTACTTGAAATTGTACATAAATTGTCATACCTTCTGTCATAATTTCATGAGCTATTTTCTAAAGTTCATGAGCCTGATCAACAACTGATTTTTCATCCACCATTTGATATTTCATGTAGCGGCTAACAACATATTTCTTCGATCCGCCTTCTTCAATATCATATTTTTTCTGTAAAGCATCCCACACATCTTTAGCAGTATCAAACGTGGAGTAATATTCATATAAATCGTCAGATAATGCATTGAGAATATAGTTTTTGCAATCAAAATAGTCATCAACCCATTTGTCATAGGATTTTTGCTTTTCTTCAGCAGTTTAAGTCGGAGCAGGTTTTTCAGTTTGTTGAGGAGTTGCACTTGCTACAGTTGGAGTTTTTTTTTTTTGCAGCTTCTACATCTTTTGGATCAGCTGGTTTGATGGAGGTCACCATCATGTATAACTTCATCAGTTTGAGGTAGAAGAAAAACTTTTGCTTCCATCTTATGAAATGAAGTCCTTCAAACTTGAAGGGCTTGTTGATATCAACAACTGTTTTCTTTTCAGATTCCATGGTAGAAAGATTCGTCTTAAAATTGTTGGAACAATTGCCGATTTCACACCTGCAAAACAAAGATTAGAACACAAAAACAAAGTAACGGCTGAGTCACGACCAAGTCGCTCTCTTAAAGATGTTTAGTGGCTCTACCTTGAGTTTTGTGCAAGCAGTTCTTTATTCGTCACAAGACTCACAACCCCCCTAGGATAAAACAGCAGAGAAAAACTCTCTTTCGATCTCTCACGCACACAATGAGAAATCAATCACTTCTACTCTCTCTATTCCTGCTTAGTATTTTCTTTGGTCTCTTGATTCTTAGAAAACAATGGTGTAAAAACTTATGTTTTCTTTCTGTTCCAAAAAACTGATTTTATAGCCAAGCAATCAATACGAATTAATGGAAACTAAATTGAGTTAATTGCTGCAATTAAAAAATTCCATTCAACAGTAAAAAAATGGGCAAATAAGTCATACCATAATTAGCGCAATTGAAAAGGTAATTAAGTGCAGTAAAAACGGTTTGAAAAATCTTTTCAAAATCAGCAAAAAATAATTTCCAAATTCAAGAGACCTCCCAAGACCCCGCTCCCGGATATACACACAATCAGTAGGGGGAGGGATTCGATCCTGAGATCTTATCCTCAATGCCCAAAATGCTTAACCACTAGGCCAAGCTCGAATTGTTGATATAAATGTACAAAAGAATATTTTTTTTAAAGCATATATCTCAACACTATCTTATTGAACCTGAACCACGGGCTATTTAGGATTTTATAAAAAAGCAGGGGAGTCAAGGTTAACTCACATTATTACTTAAAGTGATGCTAAAGTATTGATCAATCAATTCTTTTGCAGGATGTTTCGATGGTGGTATTCGAGGCCGACCTCCTATTTAATTGCAAAATTTCTTTTAAACCGCTTATTTGTTGGGTGCAATAATCAAAACAAGGAAAAATCAAATAGGAAAAAGTGATTGATACTTAGCTCCTTTATAACATAAGTGATCGATTTGACGAAATTGAAGATCTCTCCAGATCTCTGCAACAACAACAAGGCAAAACTTTGAAAACAGAGTGAGTCACATGTTCAACACGCTGTCCTTAAGACATTAGCGCCCGGATACACTCAAGAGTGATGCTATAGCCATCATAGGACGGATATCTCCAGTATAAAATACCATACTACACATACTACTAGCATATGTAGTAGATTCTAAACTTGAGTTTGACAACTCCGAAAAAACCCATAAGAAAAATCGCAAACGCTTAAGAAAATAGCTTGAAAAAAAATAGGAAACCTAATTAAGCTTCATAGATTGATTTCTTATCCACTTATCCCACCAAAGATAACAACATTACCTTTATTTATTTCTAGAGTTCAGATTTGCTCCATTATATCTTTATGCCTTTGAATTTTTATACATACCCCATCCTTGAGGCTTGTTCGAGTTCTTCACCCATAATGCTTCATGTGGAGTCTGCATTTTTTCTTGAATGTTCTTTTTCCAGAGTTATGTTTTCTCTCTTGCAAATCACCAATACCATTTAGCTAAGAGAGTCTTGTCCATCTTTAAAATTATGATGCCTGAATCACCAAGATGCTTTGGTTTGCAATCCCTATCCCAAGTAATCCAATTTATTTTCCTTTTTTTTTTTTCCAGTAGTTGAACCTGATATAAAGTTTCTCATGATTTAGTTCAACTTATTTCTACACTTGCATGCATTTGAAATTTAGACATATAATAAGTTAGGAGGCTTGAGAGATATGTTTGATCAGAAGTACTCTCCCTGCTTTGGTGAAGAATTTTTTATCCCAAGGTGCCATCTTTTTCTGAAAAATTTCCACTACAAAGTTCCATGTTGAGCCGTTTCTTGATGTTGTACCTACTGCCATCCCTAATGCTTGAGTGATAATGATTCTACTTTGCATTTGAGAGTTCCAGCAACTACTTCAATTTTTTTGTTTGCCCTTATACTTATAACTGCACTTTTGTTGAAGTTATCACGTGGCTTCAAAAATATGCAATATGATCACCAAATTATCTTCCTCTTCCTATGTACCATCAAGAAACACCAATATATCATAAACAAATTAGAGGTGTGAAACTTGAGTAGTTTTTATTGAGAATCCTGAATGGGGACACAACAATGAATAAAACAAATGCAGATGCCTCATCTCTAGTGGCTTCGTGAAACTAAAAAGAGCATGAAACTTTAGTTATTACACATTTCATATAGTTCTTAACATACCTATTAACGAAGCAATGAATAAGAATAGGAAATGATTTAAACATACAAATATCGTTGATGATAAATTGAAGAAAATGAAATTTATAAAGCAAAGAAGAAATCACCTATCCATATGAAAGAGAGAGGTTCATTGGAGTAGAGTACATGAAAAGTCAGACTTCTCTAGGGAAACCTGTTTAAGAAAATTTTGCACCATTGTCAGTTTTTTTTTGTTTCTCTTCATGTTCTAATATCAACAAATTTCAAAAAAAAATGTAGATCAACATTAATACAATCAATTATAAATGAAACCCAGATTACTTAACTTTAATATACCATATATATTTGCTACACTTTATAAAAGAAAGTGTCAGTAAGGTGAGAGATTTAATACTAGATTCCTTAACTCTAATATTGCTTACATCCCCGACCATTAGAAATTTCCCAGTTAGTTAGTCGTGTCGTAGATTCATAGTATAGTATGTTGTAGTATATTTTCTTAATTAGTCAGACCATAGAAGCATGTAAATTAAGCCTAACAGGTTCTGGTATTGTGTTGGTCGAGTCAATGAGTCAGGGATGGAGATTAGAAAATTTATGATCAAATGTAGTGTGATTAGGACAAATTAGAACATCCCACAGTATTTTGTTATCCGCATCAATTATTGGGGGCCTACATCTCCGACCGTTTCCCGTTAAGTTTTTTTTATAATAGCGAATAAGAACATCCCATATCGATGGTCATTCGTTTTTTGCTTATCTCTATTAATTCATGGTGATAGAATCACATATACTTATATAAGCAAGGAATCTTTACTTCACTATGTTGTCCCTAAGTTCCCAACCATAACTTTTAAACACAGAAGTCATAGTTAGTTATGAATCTCAAACAAAATGCGCCGATGAAAAACATGCTCATTGGATAAGTAACATTTTAATTATCCATTGAGATAGCATTGCATATACTTGCATAAGAAAACTATGTTCACTTCTCTTTCTTGATGCCAACCGCCATTAATTAGTGCATCCATAGCACACTGACCCATAATGGATTGCAAAACATCCAATAGAAGGGTGACTCAATTCTTATGCATAGTACTCTAACAATAGATAGCTTAACCTCAAGTTCATTATCTCATATCACTAGTGGAAATCAGCAGTTTCGCGACCGTCAGGACAAGTCATATATACGATTTATACGACTATTTTTAACCGTCTCTGTTGGGGTCTCTGATAAAGCGTCACTGTTTCTGACAACCCTTAGCCGTGGGTGTCAAAATAACGACCGATTTTAAGGGTAACGAGGTCCAGATCCTTAGCCGTGGGTCTCAGATTTGAATTATAATATAAAAAAAATATAGATTCAGATATGCTGAAATGCCTGAATGGCTAAATCTGAAATAATCTGACTGCATCAAAGTCAAGTCAAGTCAAGTCAAATGGAAGTCAAAGTCAAAGTCAATTTGAACTCAGATTTAACTCAAATGTAACCCACACTGAAATTCAAATTTAACTCAAATTGACATTCATCCATGGTTTATAAAATTACAAAAAAAAAATAAAAAAATTCTGAGTTCATGTCCAAGCTAGCTATTAAGTTCTAACAACAACATGTTAAACTATTAGAAAATTGATTAAACAACGATAACCTCCTCCGATGACGATGAACTTAGCCAATACTTCATAACAAGCATAAAATACATGTGCTATGTCCCTGCTCTCATTTTCCAAGATTCCTCCGCTGTAACCTGAAAAGCAAATCTAAGGTTGTAATTCGGTAAAGCATATGTGTACCATAAATAACAAATTTAATCTATAAACAAGTTGATGAGAATTTCAAAGTTTATTCCGGTTACAACTCCAGACCCGGAAGTATACCATTTGCGCGAAACTTGCGATACCAACAAGCTAAAGCAAACACACCAATCTTCAATGGAACTTCCCATGGAGCGAGCATGCAACAAAGAAACAATACGCACAAGTTCATATCCTCCTCTTCGGAGTTCTTTAAACCATCTGCACGTTGCTTGCACAACTCAATCTGCAAACATGCAATGTTATTCTACTCCTATTAATACAACTAGATGGTATCAATCAAGAAGATAAAATGAAGAGCACCAATAACATATTGCGGGTGGCTTTATCCTTCAAACTATCATGGTGGAAGACACTCTGGAAACTTCAAATGGATGGCATAACTCTACGTGACAGGGGGAAGGATCCAAAAGACTAAAACATGTAGCATCTTCCAAATACATTTTATACCCCAGGTAATGGTCAATTGTATTTGTACTGCCAACGGTTTGGCCATGTGAGTCTCAAAGTAAAGAACATGGTATGGTATGAAGATATCATTCAATTCGAGGCGAGCTGACAATCATAATAAAAATTTAGAATGACAGTTAATGATGCATATGTATAAACTCTATAGATTTCCCCATCATAAAGATTCCATCCAGAGAAACCCAAACCAAAAGGCTTACTCATTCAACAAGGGAAAAATGCTTGCGATAGAACAAAACCGAAGAAAATTGATCAAAAGAGAGTACTGTTACCTACCGCTACTACATTAGGCCTTACATAGTTGATCACCTATATTGCAAGATAAAATTTCCATTAGCAATTTACACTGGGAATTTGAACAATACTCACTGGTGTCATAAGAACCACCACTAGACGTATAAGAAGTAACGAACATAGTTTTAGTAGAGAGAAAAGGAAAGAAATCAGTAGCAAAAGCATAAGCATCAGTAAGTATAGGACAACAAACTGAATATATTCGCTGAAAACTATTATGATTTAGTGAATCATAGCAAATAGTCATGCTAAATCTTATCCCTATCCTACACTGCGTGCATTCTTATCCTGCACCAGAGCACACTCAGGGTATCAGATGGCAATATCAATGTCCTGAACAAAAAAAGTAATCATATATATGATTGTCCCTCTGCTATGTTCCAGAACAATCATGTATTATTATAATATAGGTGAAACTGCTAAAATTTAATATACCGGTACTCGAGCAAGCCAAGGCATCCAAAAAATGTACCGACAACCCATCTACTCTTTTACTATATGGACTGTAATTTTCTTTTCAATACAGTGGAGAAAATAGGTATGTGCTAGTTTCATAAATTCAAAAGGGACTCAGTTAATTAAGCCCAATGATTAACCATTTAAATACAACCAAGATTATCTACCAGTAGAAGCATCATCACCAATACATGACCAGAATTCATAACAATGTGCTAACATACATACAACAAACAAGAATTAGCAGTGCATCTGTTGCCTCATTAGTACATGAATTCGACTTGCACACATTACCATTCCATTAACTCATTAATAGAGTCCAAAAATCAGGGAAATGTACCTTTGTTGGTAACTGACCACCAACCTTGCAGCACTCATTGTGACCTTTTTACAAACACCTGGAGTGCAAAGTTGAGAACCAGAGAGAGAGAGAGATTTCTGTTGTTGGGGGTAAGGCTCCTTTATCCTACAAACATGAATTCTACAAGATTTACAAAAAATTTAGGCCTTGATAGCACCCACAAATGAAAATAGAAAGAAAAAAAACACATTCGTTTCCACAAAATTCAATGCACTCATCATCAACCATACAATAACCATTATCGGGATTATATTTAATCAAGTTAGATAAGAATTATGGCTCAATACTGCAGCAACACACAGTAAGCACGGACCCTAAATGTGCGAAGATATTACAAAATTCAAATATCATGGCGTTGATGCAACCCAAAAAATGCGAAAGAAAGACTCTTGGTTATATTCACTACTAATCGGTAAGCCTATTACCTGGTCAAGTTAAGTTATGATGTAAAAGATTATAAGTGATCTCATTTATTTGTATCGAACTTCACATGTCACAGATCAAAAATAACTTGTATACTTTCGCTCACAAGTAGCATACTAAATTAAGGTCTTAGTAATTCAAACTCAGATGGGGGTATATGTAATGTAAAGGAATGCTTATCTTTCAAGTAAGCCAGATGTACACTATAGTTTAATCTCAACTCTTTCGTTGTGGATTATACCCAAGCGAGCAGCACAAGCATTTCTAGAATTTTTGGTAACTTAGTCACAGTAAAATCCACTGCAAGTGTTGATCTGCGATAATTTGTAAATATTACCAATGTCAGGACATCATAGTATACTAAACAACTAACGAAATTGCAATCTTGAATGGTAAAATATCAACTCGTTTCGAACAATTTTTCAAGTAAAACTGAACTCACAGTTGGATCAGTAGCATTCACTTGCTAGCACATAACTCATGTCACCCCATGTGTGCGAAGAGATAGACATGCCTGCTGCACAGTTAATGTAAGCAACAACTGGTTAGATTCACATTTTGTAACCTAGTTTAAATATAGAAACACTACAAACAACTTGTTTATTCAACATAAAGTTCTCAAATTGCTTACAAATGGATCCTTCACCGAGTCATGACAAAGACCACAATCTTCGCCTCGCCAAAATTAAGTTAGATAGTTATTAACCACAATCTAACTGATCAAATCACTAGATAAAGCAAAACCAAAATTAAGTTAGATAGTTATTAACCTGGCTATAATTTACAAGATATAATGTTAAAACTTATAATCCAAAAATGATCATACATGATGTTTCTGCGCCTCCTCTTTATAGCTTCAATGCCATGTAATTCCGCGAACTAAACAGCCTCACTTTCCTTATTTAATACAAACTCTGGCAGCTTCCAAATCTCAGCCACATACTACTCAAAACTAACGACAAAGATAGACCTAGTTAGCTGTTTTCACATACCCAAACTCTTTCTAAAACTGAGATAAAATTGCGCCCAAGTCTCCATATCCTATCATGAGTCCTAGACTTTTCCAGGCACGCATACTGAGCCATTGAACCATGGTTAACCAGCTAAGAACTGGGTTCATATTTCCACCATAGCTTGACCTGAATCATCACTGCTCATACAACCTTCATATGCACCCACTATACCCTGTCTAGATGACCAGAAATGGTGCAGCTGCACTGATGACATTATAACTGCCAAAAGTCGACCTGTACTTACACAACTTTACCTGCCCTTCTGGCCTCGGCTAACCAGCAGCAACTCGTACCACAGAGCCTATGGCAAACCATCTCCTTCATTGTTTTGTCTTCAGCCAACCCCGTACACATAACAGCCTCACTGTAGCCATAGCTACAACAACAACCATTGACCTCAATTGGCTTGTACCAACCTCCATACACTGACTACAGAGCCATGTCTCACAGCTGAACATAGCAGAGAACTGGTACTTCCTTGCTGCCATAAACTCAACTTACAAAACTCTCCCAACACAGACACCACCAAGACCCAAACCAAACATTCCCAGCTTCCTCCACTTGAACCATCGTATTTCCTCCATTTTCTCTCCATTGCAATCCAATTCTCTCGGCTCCAGCTTCTCACTGGAACAACATCAATTGAACTCAAGCCAACCACTGTGACCAACAAACTCAAGTCAATTCCTTCTTTGGCAGCAAAACTTGATTCTTCTTCGATCATTATAACTAAGAATTAATCAAAACCCACGATAATCTTCCATCTTCTTGGTTCAGGTAATTTCGCCAAAAGATAAATCTTCCATCCAAACTCCATCTGAAACATAAACATAAATAGTTCATCAATATCGAATTAACCAAATCTAAGAGAAACTCGTAGAGTAGATTTGTCTAACAGGTTATAAGCAATTGTAAATAGAGATATGGAATATCAACAAACTAACTTGAAATAGAATCCAATTGTTAGCAGAGAAGAGCATATTCAGTCAAATATGAGAGAAACTCTTAGAGTAGTTTAATTTCAGCTGCAGATGGATACCCAAACATCTGAATCCTTCAAACAAACCAAAATCCACGCCTAATTCCAACAAAATAAAAACCCAGTTAACAAATCAATTTTTTTCTTTCAATCATTTCTGAGAAACTAATGGGATCCATAAGAAATTTTAGGAACAAATATGAGAACCGGCACTAAAGCTTCAAAATATTCAAACCACATAAAACGTATTTAAAGAAATAGATGAACATATCAAACTTACTTACCAGATTTTTGGATTTCTACACTTACAATAGGGTAAACTCTGATTTCCTCCATTAATTAGATCGGAAATTCCAAACTCATACTTTCAGATTAGAAAATCCAAGAACACCCTAAAACAAACAGCTTTAGCGGTAATCATTCATGAGATGATTATTCAATTAGATTTGCTAAGAGATTTTGATAAAACCCCCAAAAATGAAAACAAAACAAACATGGATTGAATGTGTTTCCAGCATATTTGAAATCTATAATTCGACTAGTGATTTGAGGGATTTCAGAAGAAAAATCAAGAGAAGGGTTTATTATCTTTGTTGAAATAACATCTTGGGTTCTGATTTCTCCATTTCCATGAGATTTTAGGGTAGAGATGGAGACCGTGAGCACGGAGAGAAGAAGAAGAAAGAGAAAGGGAGATAAGAAATGGGAGAGAGAAAAAGGCATTTATATGCTCGATGAAATAATAAAAAACTATCACATATAAATCGGTTTTCATGGGTCGCGGGATCGGTAGAAGATTTGGGGCAAAATAGTAATTATTCAGCGACCGCTATTAATCATCTCGGATTTTTTCTGTGTTTTTATGATATCAGAGACCGCTATGTGTGGTCAACGGTCCAACTACCGTCATTGAGGGTCTCGGATGTGGGTTGCTAAACACCCATTTTCCACTAGTGAAATAATATAAAAATATTGTTCTTGGGGTCTCTCTGAAATATTGGGAAACCCCTTTCTCTTGGATTTTACAAAAGTAGAGAATTTTTTTTATATAGTGGAACAATACAACTTAAGAAGTGGATCTCCCCGATGTGAGACTAAAAAGTTTATATAGTCTCTTAAAACAACTAAAAACTGGAAACTCCGCGATGTGGGACTAATAAGTTTCATTCACAAGAGAAAACAATAAGTTCTTATTTTTCTTAAAAACTTCAAAAATCATTTTTTTAATAATTGTCTTCCAACAATCCCCTACATGAATGAAAACCTCAATAAAACATGAAAACACAGGTAGACCTTGGTAAATTAACATCTCAATCTCACGACCCGGCCGAACTGACTGAACAAATAGATAGATTGTACATGTTTAAGTCATACTAGCCATTCCAACGTCCTCTCCCTCACACAACAGTGTGTTGACCCCAGGATCATACTATGTATTGCAAAAATCATATAATATAGAGAGCTTTCATCTTTAGTTTCTCACAAACGAGACTAAAGGTTTATTTCACCAAAGTGAACATGCATGAACTAGTGAATCCTTAGTGACCCTTAGGTCCTAAGTTCTAGTAATGCCAAAACCATCAAAACGAAAATCACATAAAAACGCACTAAATATCATTTTAGGCAGAGGTCTCCACGAGGTCTTGAACCTTTTCTTAGTGGTATATTATCGGAACTACTTGCTTGAGAAAGTGAACGCGATGTCTTGAAATGCTAGCGTTTGATGTGATTCGCGATAACAACCACGGATGGTATCTCCAAGGTTGTTGCCAAGCTCGTGTCGTTTTGTTCAATTTGGCCTTGGACATATCATGTTTATCATAATTCTCTAGAGAATTAAAGCTCATATTCTCATAGAAATCGGCCCCACTTCCTCATTTAGATAGGTGAGTTTCCATAAAGAGTGTTACAACTATACCCTACTTCAATCTTAAATTGAAACTATATAACTCATTAATAATTCTCAAAAGTCACCCTTCACATGCAGTCACACTATCACAACAAAGTACCATATGGAGGGACAGAGAATGTAATTCTCTTGATAATGCATTCTTTTAATCATTAGTTGTCTCATTCGAAACCTTGATCTTGGGATCTCCAGTCAATAAGGATGAGTATCCTTCACGGCAATTTTATTTGATGAGCTTCAGTCCCATCCCCCTCGATGTAGCAATAAATATCTCTTTAGACAAACCTTTCGTCAAAGGGTCTGCGATATTCCCCTTGGACTTTGTCCAATCAATGGAAATAACGCCTATTGAGATTAGTTTTTTTTAGCTTTAGCTATTTACATCTTTATGCCAGAGAGGAATGTCTTTTAAAAAGCATCTTAGGCACTCGGCCCCCTCTCGTGCTTTACCTAACGTATTAATCTCAAATTTCATAATGAATTGAGCAATATATGTCTGTTTGGAAATCTTCCAAAAACAAACCTTCCCGCGACTTAGAACTTTCTGAATCAACTATCAAGTTTGCATCACAAAGTCCCTCAAGGACAACAAGATACCTTTTCATAAATCAAACAAAAGGTAATATAATGTTTTAGGTATTGTAACACTCTACTAAGTGCATCCCAATTCTCTTGCTCTGGACTACACGTATATCTACTTAACTTACTCACAATATAGTCAATATATGGACGCTAACAATTCATTAAATTCATCAAATATCCTATAACTCTTGAGTATTCAAGTTAAGATGCTCCATTACCCTTTTTTTTCTTGAGTCTACAAGAAGAATAGTACAGAGTACAAGCAGGCTTACAATCAGATTGATTGTATCTCTTGAGCACAAATTCAACATAATGAGAACAACTAAGACTATAAATATTAGATTATCTTCAAATCCTCATCCTTAAGAATACATCAACATGGCCTAAGTCTTTCAAGTCAACGTTCTCATTCACCGCATGCTTTTAGTGGAATTAATCACATGTAGTATAAGCATATCATCAACATACAAGCATACAATCACACATGCATCCTTAACAAGTTACTTGTAAAATTCATTAACTTAAATACACTACTCATTATCATATGATCAATTTTTCCTTGTCACTGTTTATGTGCTTATTTGAAAATCATACAAATATTTGTTCAACTTACAAACTTTGTCTTTACAACCTTTCACTACAAAGTCCTCAGGTTGGTCTATGTAAATTCTTTATCTAATTCACGATTTTAGAAAAGATGTCTTAACAACCATCTGATGTATCTCTAAGTTGTTATGGAAGCAATAGCAATTAGCATCTCAACGGGAGTAATTCTCGTCAAAAGTGAATAAGAATCAAAGAAAAATACACCTTCTTTTGGTTTATAGCCTTTAGCTACCAACCTAGCCTTATATTTTACTAGGCTAGGAATATTATTAAGTCAAGTCCATAAGAAGTCTCAATTCTAATCCTTTTACTTCTCTTAGGCTCAACCCCTACTTTATCTTCCTTTGAAGCTAAATTCTGACTAATTGAAAAGACATCTAGGGGATCAACAACACATCTCTAAAGAGCGACATGTTTCGAAATTAACATGTTCAAAAAACTCAACATCCCTAGACTCCATAATAGTATTCACACCAAAGTCAGAAAAATCAGAACACTCAACCAAAAATATATATGGAGAAGTATAAGCAGCATACCCTATATGAAGACACAGACAACAATTTTGGTTCCTATCTTAGTTCTCTTAGGAGGAGGAATGACGACCTTAGTCAAACACCTCACACTTTGAAGCATACATAAGAAGGTTGTCTATCTTTTCATACTCATGTGAAGCTTAATATGATCCTTTAATTATCAATAACTTTTGCTTATTTGATTTTTCCTTGTTTTTGATTATTGCACCCCAACAATCTTAAGATATTAGCACCCGACCAAACTCAAGAGTGATGCTATAGCCCTCACAGAACATATATCTCCAGGATAAAACACCCTATTACACCTACTACTAGCATATGTAGATGCTCAACTTCAACTTGGCAACTCCAAAAAAACCCATTTGAAAAATCGCGAACGCTTAATAAAACAATATAAAAATATTGTTCTTGGAGTCTCTCTAAAATATAGGAAAACCCATTTCCCTTGGATTTTACAAAAGTAGAGAATTTTGTTGATATAATGGAACAATGCAACTTAAGAAGCGGATCTCCCCGATGTGGGACCAAAAGGTTTATATAGTCTCTTAAAACAACTAAAAAGTGGAAACTCCACGATGTGAAACTAATAAGTTTCATTCACAAAAGAAAATAATAAGTTATTATTTTTCACGTTATTGACGAGCCAAGTTGTAAAATTAATGAACGTTGGTGAGCAAAATGGGGATTTATTTCGGTTAATATCAGTTAATTTGGTCAGGTCGATGCCACCATTGTATCGTATATAGCGCGTTTGGATGCAATCCATAAATAACCTTTTGACCTCTAAAAGTCGAAAAGCTAGAAATCGGTTTGGTCATAGAATTCCAATACAGTTTTTGGAAGTTGAAAAGTTAACTTTTTGTAAAGCAAAATATTTGTTTTTCATTATCCAAATGCGCAATATGCAAATAAGAACCATGGTCGGGCGGGGTATGCTCCATAACCTTAACGGCTTAACGTAACGTTTAGTCAAGTGACCATGATATTGGTGGAGTTTCTGCATAATTGGTCTCGGTGACAATTTTCTTTCTTTCTCTCTGAAACATAAAGAAAAAGCTGTTGTAGAAGAAGTAGAATGTACACAAAACCTTCGCTTATCATAGATCCGATTCGACATTAACGTGATGGTCAAATTCATTTCCTTCTTATGCATTCTTCTTCTTGCCTACATTAATCTTATTTTTGCTTCTGAGTCTGATCATAAGGTAATAATACTATAATTTTAATTATTACATTTTCAACTTGTGTTTGAACCCTAATTAGCTCAATGTTTCATAGATCTGTATGTATATTTGTTTGATCATTTGGGTTCATTTAATCTCATTTTCATTAGACTTAATTAACTTAAATTTATCTGTTTTTAAGTATTGTTCAACTGAAAATCTAGTAAATTGTAGTTTGTTTTCATACACACCCGCGTCAATGTGTGAAGCTTACTGGTCTAATTTTTAAATTTTCATCTCTAAGTTATTCATGCTCACAAGAGATAGGTTTGATAATCTTGATAAATTGTGTTTTTTTTGTTTTTAGTTAAATTCATTTTACGTACCTTGCTACTAATACGAATTTCTTAGAATCACAATTTTTAGAGTATTTGAGTTTTCAATTAATTTGGAATGTTGGGTGTCGCTTAAAAAAGAAAAATACATTGCTGAGAAAGTTGCCGAGAATTTTGGAACATGGACTATCCCGTGGAATGAATTTGGATGTAGGAGAGAAAAGGCAACCCATATGAACACTTCTTTATGAATAATTAGTATCTATCGGAGTCAGAACTGAATACCCGCTTTATCAATCATAAACTGTTTCCTTCGGTTGTCGGTTCATGCAGTATCAGGTAGATGCTCCTGTTACTCTTTGGGTAAACAAAGTTGGACCTTATAATAATCCACAAGAAACGTACAACTACTACAGTCTTCCCTTTTGCCAGCCACAACCTGGCAATGCTGCTCACAAATGGGGAGGACTTGGAGAGGTTCTCGGTGGAAATGAACTCATTGATAGTCAGATTGAAATAAGATATCAGAGTATGTAGACCTTCTGGTTTTATACTTCTTTCTTCATTTGATTCTTTGTGATGGCTAAGGTACAGTGGTAGCATTATTTCATTATTTGTTTTGACAGAAAATGTGGAAAGGAGTTCCATCTGTGAGATTAATTTAGACGCAACGAAGGTGAAGGAGTTTAAGGATGCAATTGAGAGTTCATATTGGTTTGAATTCTTCATGGGTATGCTTGTTACTTGCTGTTCTTTATTATTACTAGCTTTGTGAATAAGATTCTTAGAATTTGAAGATCTGAACATGGGTTATTTTTTCTTATATTTTGAGTTGCCTTTTTTTGTTGCTCATTCTTTTACTCTTTTTTTTTTCATGTGTTGAGACATCTCCAGATGATCTGCCTTTATGGGGTGCGCACCTGCCTTATCCCTGTGTGTTCAAAATTTGAAATCTCTTGGATGGACTTTTATCTAAATCGTCATGCATGCATGCATCATCTTCTTGTTGATTAGGTTTCGTTGGTGAACCACATTCCGATAAAAGCAGTGATGACAGCAGGCATATGCTTTATACACATAAGAACATTGTTATTAAATACAATGGAGAGCAGGTTTGTGACATTTAAAATCCAATGATCAGTAATTGGAGATTTATTTTTGGTTTCCTAGTGGTTTTTTCTTCTTCTTAGGAGTTTCGATATATGCAGATTATTCATGTTAATCTCACTCAAGAAAGCCCTAAACCACTGGAAGTGGGAAAGGTGATAGACATGACGTATTCAGTGAAGTGGATCCCAACAGATATCACTTTTGCACGACGATTTGATGTTTACTTGGACTATCCTTTCTTTGAGCATCAGGTTAGTAAGTGACCTAAAGAAACAACTGTCTTTTGGGTAGTAGCAAGCAGTTACCAGATATCCCTTCCAACCTCTCTTTTAATAATTTGCCTAATACAGAACAAGAAAAATCAGTTTCTACTTTTAAGCATGTATTACCAAAACAAGGTTAATTTGATTTATTCTTTTTGTCTTTGGAGTTGCTGTTACAACTTCGCTGAATTGTTTTGATCAGTTCATAGCATTTCATTTATGACAAGTGACTGTTTGCATGATTTCTTACAAGATAACCAAGTAGCAAGAAAATCATAACCAATATTAACAAAGATACAAAATGCAATGAACTGAGAAGAGAAAGATCGAGATACCACAAAGTACCAAATGTCATATTCTTATTGATGCTGCAGAGCAGTAAATGTGTTCTTTCTATTGCAGATTCATTGGTTCTCAATTTTTAATTCTTTCATGATGGTTATCTTTCTCACTGGCTTGGTATCGATGATATTGATGAGAACTCTTCGGAATGATTATGCAAAATATGCTCGGGAAGATGATGATCTTGAGTCTCTGGTGACACTATCTTCTTTGTCTGGTTTCTCATTTTAAAATTTATTTTTTTGTTAATGTTTCTGTCGGATATGCTTATACTTTTTGGAAGGTGTCTGAGTAAATGCTAATAGCCAAAATGTCGGCGATTACTGCAAAACTATTACATCAGGAAAGAGATGTGAGCGAAGAGTCTGGATGGAAACTTGTCCATGGGGATGTATTCCGTCCTCCCCGCTGTTTGAATCTACTTGCAGCAGTTGTTGGGACAGGTGCTCAGCTTGCCATGCTTGTTCTCCTTGTCATCCTATTGGCAATCATTGGGATGTTATACATCGGGTATGTTTGAAGTGTATTATATTTTTTGAGAATATCATAACATTCTAATTATTTTTGTATCGGTTGGTTTTGTCACGTGGTCATTTTTGGCTAGGCATGAATCAAAAATCAGCCTTCATGAGTTTATTTTGGTGTCACCTCTTTTTATCAGTTGATTTGTAGTCCATGCCATCTTGCTTTATATCGAGAAACTACAATTGATATTTTGTTTCGTTGTATTATTCTGGTAGATTGATCATTGATCTCTTAATGTCTTTATTTGGACCAGCCGGGGAGCGATTGTCACTACTTTTATAGTATGCTATGCTCTTACATCATTTATTTCGGGTTATGTGAGTGGTGGGCTGTACTCACGCCATGGTGGTATGTCTAAAAGCCTTGAATTTTTCTCTTTTCCACGTCACATTTTGTTTCTCAATGTTAGAGTACTGCAAGCCCGAAGTTTGTTTTCTGTTTTATAGTGAAATAAGTTTGCTACACTTATTCGTTTTTTATATATCTCATTGGAACAAAGGATTCAAACATTTCCAGGAAAAAATAGATCGCCCTGTGTTCAGGTTGTTTCAAGAAAGAGCTTTTTGGGTACAGTCTAGAAAGCTCATTCTTAAAAAACAAGATGTTGTTGTTAGGTGCTTCCTGTGAATTCAATTCTTTAGCTACTGCAATTTCTGAAATTCGAAATTTGTTTGGGCGCTTAAAACCTTTATGTAGTTTCCAAAAATCATTGAGCTCACAGCTCGAGTTTTTTTTTTTTTTTTTTTTACTTTAATCTTTGAACGTCAGTTTCAATTTGGGAACCAAACACAGTAGATGGTTATTTCTGTGGTTTTCAGTTTCTGTTACTTCTTTGCTCTTCTTTTTGTTATCCTTTAAAAGCTTATAGATCAGGTCTATGTTTCTTAGGTAAAAGCTGGATTAAGTCAATGATGCTAACAGCATCACTTTTCCCATTTTTGGTCTTTGGTATTGGGTTGTTTCTAAACGCAATTGCTATATCTTATGGATCTCTGGCTGCTATTCCTTTCGGCACCATGGTGGTTGTGTTTGTCATTTGGGCTTTCATTTCCTTCCCTCTGGCACTTCTGGGAACGGTTGTTGGAAGAAACTGGAACGGTGCTCCAAACAATCCCTGCCGTGTAAAGACCATTCCTCGCCCAATCCCTGAAAAAAAATGGTACCTCACGCCCTCTGTTGTGTCTCTAATGGGAGGCCTGCTTCCTTTTGGCAGCATATTCATCGAGATGTATTTTGTGTTCACATCATTTTGGAACTATAAGGTAAATCTTAATTTCTTATATGGTTTGCAAACTTATGTGGCTGTTGCTATATTTTTCAAAATCTTCTCAATATTTGTGAATGTAAATGTCACTGTACCTTTCCAATGGAAGTGATGGCTTCTTGCTTGTCAAACTTGTGAGCAACATGACTGGCATCATGGTCAAAAGTGTTAAAAAGCAATAAACTTTTTCCATCTTGATAAATACAGGGGTACTGCTCTCTGTTGATTACAATCAATTGATCCTTCCATGAGGAGTTAGTAAACTTACTGTGGGAGTGACATAGCAGTAGAAAAAACTTGAGCATAGCTTGCCCTATTTAATGCTATATATACCATCTAAACTCCATGTACTAATTTTCATGGCTGTTCTTCCCAATGGACCTTTTGATGTGAATTTTACCTCAGTAATCAATTGTCTCAATGACAAATGAACTGTATCTGTTTCTGCTTTTCGTTTTTCCTTTTCGTTCTGTATCTCCTCTGCCTCAGAGTGATTTCACATGACTTGTATGATCACATGAATACATGATAGTGCAACTCCTTCCTTTTACTATAGTTTGTGTAGTTCTCTCTCTAATAATGTCTGGCAATTTGAGCAACTAGTTTATATCCTCAGATTTTTACGAAAGTTAATTCAGAAAATGTTGGACTTCTATATATACATTTGTATTTAGAATTTTGAAATCTGCAGCAGATACTAGACACCAAGTTTAGAAAATGTTTGCATCTGTCAATTATGTGTATGCAGAATAAAACCAAATGATGTATATTGAATGTGTTTTGAGCAAGAAAGAATTTCCAGAAAAAGTGCAACATGGGTTAGATTCTCTTGTGCACGGAAATGCAATCACATTACACTACCTAGAAATTTTATCTAATTGTCTTCTTCTGATGGCAGGTGTATTACGTCTATGGCTTTATGTTGCTAGTTTTCTTGATTCTCACTATCGTCACTGTATGTGTTACAATTGTGGGAACATACTTCTTGCTCAATGCTGAGAACTATCACTGGCAATGGACGTCATTCTTCTCTGCTGCTTCAACAGCTGTCTACGTGTACCTATACTCCATATATTACTATTGCGTGAAGACAAAGATGTCAGGCTTCTTCCAGACCAGCTTCTATTTCGGATACACTATGATGTTCTGTCTCGGTTTAGGAATCCTCTGTGGTGAGTTTAAGTACATCTGGTAGATTTCGTTTTCATCTGGGCCGCATTTAAATGAATTAAAGAAAGAAAGTAACCTTGTTAGAGTATCTGCCTAGTCCCTTGCTATTATTTCATTTTATCTTCACTTAACTGCCTGCTTTTTGTGTTTTCATTCAGGTCAGGTGCTGTTTATTATTCTTTATGTTGTCTCTAATGATATTTCTTTCCATTTATATGAATTTTTAGGTGCTGTTGGTTACTTGGGGTCAACTTTATTTGTGAGGAGGATCTATAGAAACATCAAATGTGATTAATACGAAGAAAACAACCAAAGGTCGTAGTTGCTTTCAGAGTCCAACCATTGAGAGAATATAATAGGTGCTTTTTTGATTAGAAGCTTAGGTGCTTTTTTGATTAGAAGCTTAGTCGGGAACCAACAAATATATCACGGAAATAGAAATCTCGAAGGAGCTCGAGTGTTAATGTCATTTTTGGTGCACTTGGGAAGGTATTTTTTCTTTCCCCAGCTGTTATTGTAAACCTTCGTTACCTAATTATGGTGCAGTAACTGTTCAAATGTATGGTCTAGAGAAGCAATCGTATATGATCAGATTACCCGTATATGTTGCATGTATTTTTGGGCAATCAAATTTCTTCTTTCCCATTTTGAAACACCCATCTATATGATGGATGCTATTCTTTTGGCTTCCTTTATCTCTATGGACTCTGCTGTAATACTATATGTTTTGCATTTCACAAAATTTATACCGAGTAGAGAGAAAATCTTAAAGTCTGGAACCAGCACAAGGGTAACCTGAAAAGATGCATCGACGCTGCTACATTTGGGCTCATACAATTGTTTCAAGCTGCTTTTGGACTCATTCAAATGTTTCAAACCAGTTTTACTTAATAACTGCGATTTTTGCTCTCCCAAGGCCTGTAACAAAATTTTAATTTTAATATCTCTGGCTCTTGGATTTTTTTTTTGCCAATGAAAAGTTAAGCTTAAACTGCAGACTACGTGGACATGAAAATATCCTCTTCTCAGGGTGATAAGCTTGTGCCAGCCACAGCAAAAGATAACCAGTGAACCTCTTAACACACAATGTGATGGCCTTTAAGGATAAACCAACGCATAACAAGCTGACACGTGTCAGGATAAAACATATTTTCATATTTTGCATACATACCCTCCCCCCCTCTTTATGAATCCCATCCTATTTCAGACTTCACAACCCAAAAACCACAACCTCAAACTTGTTAGCTACAACTTCTCCATTTCTCTCATCTTATTAGAAAAATGGCAGCAACACTTTCAGGTCCCATGGTTAGTACCTCATTCATCAGAAAACAACCCGTAACAAGTCTTCGTTCAATCTCCAATGTGAGCCAAGCTATGTTCGGGCTAAAATCCAGCCGTGGTGGTAGAATAACCGCAATGGCTACCTACAAAGTGACCCTAATTACACCCGAGGGAAAACAAGAATTCGATTGTCCAGATGATGTCTACATTCTTGACCATGCTGAAGAAATTGGACTCGATCTTCCTTACTCTTGCCGTGCAGGTTCTTGTTCTTCATGTGCTGGGAAAGTCACTGCAGGAACACTGGACCAATCTGATGGTAGTTTCCTTGATGATGACCAGGTTGAAGAGGGTTGGGTGTTGACCTGTGTCGCATACCCACAATCCGATGTTACCATTGAGACTCACAAGGAGGAAGAATTAACTGCTTAATTAGTAGTCCCTTCAATTAATTCATGACATTTTTCATTATGTTTCATTTTAAGACAATATGTGGTTGTGGTTGTGGTGGTGTTCCTAATCCTATCTAAATTTTTCTATTTGTCTTGATTGATTGTCTTATGAGAACATGAGCTATAAGTATTATCAAGTGTGCTATGATAATTCAAAACTTTCATTGGTTTTATATATGTGTTTCTGTTAATTTGAATGCTATTAGCAGCTTATTGTGAGCATTCTAAATGTTGTATTGTGCAAACATTATCATTTTCTCTCTTTTTTTCATCATTCTATTACTTCTAACTTTTCAGTGGTTGTTGTTCCACATAAACCTTATCCTTGTTTCTGCTTATCATTATCTTTTAGAAATTAATCGAAACTTAGTACCACTTAGTCTCAGAGCAAGGGTTATGGGATAAACTCTAAAACAGTCTATCCCTATCAAAATGAAAAAGTGTGTAGCTGAATGAGTGCAAAACCCACCGTCGGGTAGAGTAACAAAAGCCTAAACGGGGAATAGTTTGCCGTTTGGCAAAGAAAAACCAATCTAGACGGCAAATAATATGGCGTTCAAAATTTTTTTTTTTTCCCTACGCCAAATCGTATGCCGTATACTTTTAGGATATAGAGGTCGACTTTTCTCGATTTTTCTTTCACTTTCCTTTTCCTGAACTTCAAAAACAAAAAAAATGGAAGTCTCAGTTTCCCCTACAAATCCTAGCTCATAATTCAAAAATTAAACACTCTTTCTCAAACCCTAGCTCTCAAAATCAAGTTACGAGGCTTCTAATCGATAGGTGAGACGATTTGAATTTGAATTTCTTGAAAAAAAAATCGTTTATCACCAATTTCATCTCAATTGAATCTGGGTCTTCACCCTTTTACTTTGTTATTATCGAACATGCAAGATTACAGAATTGAAATTAGTTGTTTATAACATCGAAAACCGAAATTAGAATTTAGGTAACGCTTTCCCTTATTTGCTTTAGATTTCTTGATGTCAACATCATAATAGGGTTACTAGGAGCCAGATTGGGTTGGTGTTTGATTTGTGGTTGAAAAATTTATCTGATGCAATGTACTGATTGTTTTGAGATTGTTTTGTAGATTCATCATCTGGGGTTTGATTTCTGAGTTTGCTAATCATAATGGTGTTATTTCATTTACTTCTGATATATGGGATTGTTGATAGATGTTTCAGTATTAGGGTTGTTTTGTAAATTATAGATTCATAATTGGTTTGCATTCGCAATTGTTTGTTTTGTATTCACAATTGTTTGTTTTGCATCCCAATATTGATTGATATTTGATTGTTTTTGATTATATAGTGAAGTATGGATTCTATGGAAGGGGAAACAATGCATGTAAACATAGAGAATAACGTAGAGAATAAGAACAAAGTCAAATATAGGGGCGGATGGAGCCATATGCATAAACTGTATGAGATTGTAGGAAGAAATAAGAAATGTGCCGAGGTTATTACTTGTTGTGGATTGAATGAGTTACTTAAAATAGATGTTAGCAAAGATGACCAACAACTCGTAGATGCAATTGTTGAGCGGTGGCGGGAATCTACAAACACCTTCCATTTTCTTACGTTTGAGATAGGTTTCACACCCAATGACTTCTCGTGGTTAACCGGAATAGGAGTTGGACTTGGAGAAAAACTAGACTATATAAGGTATAAGGATAACAAGGAACAATGTGTATTGTATCTTGGGGATTATTTGCCTAGATTTTGTGAATTTGTGTATGATAGGGAGAAGGCAAATGAAGCAAAAATAATGGGAAAGGATTATATTGAAGAAGAATATGATGATAGTGTACGAAAAAATGGTCTTGACGTAGATTGTTATTTGAAGCGCCATAGTGGTGGTATTCCACTAGGTGATTTGTTTCAGTGGTTAATGACATTTGAAAAAACAAATATTATTATATCATAAAGTATACCCAAATTTATTTACTAGTTAAAAACATAAATCCTGTAAAATAAAGTAAAAATGAACATTCATTGAAATGCTGATGGAATGGAACCATTTTGGAATGAAATTATTCGTGGTTTTCTTTTATGGTTAATTGGTCAACTGCTTTTACCGAATAGTAATTCCCATGCAAAGGTTGGATGGTTGGTTAACTTCGAAAATTTAGAAAAAATTAAAAAAATTGATTGGGGAAGTCCTGTGTTGGCTTGTATTTACAAAGCCTTAGGCCAGGTCAGCAGCGGGAGGAAAAATACATTCAATGGCATGTGGATGGTGTTGGAGGTATGTTGATGCTTCTTTTCTCTTTGTATTTGTTATCTGAATTAGGAGACATAAACCACAAAAGTAGTGTTAGAAGAAAGAAGTCCATAGCCAATTACCCCCCGGTTTCTGTATTGTCTAATGTTTTATACCATTCATTTGTCTTTTTTTTGTAGTATTGGTTTTGGTACTATTTCCACACATTGACTCCCGAAATTAAAGGTAACACACCGGTTTGGAAAGATGTGTGGCCCAAAACTACGGTCTTTAACAAGAAAGAATTAGCAGCGGATCAAGTAGATTTGGGTAGACACTCAAAAATTAATGCTAGTGAGCAGTTAGAGTTGAGATCAATTGAATCAACAACATGGCAACCATGGCTTGGAAGTGAGTATGCTGATAATGAAGTCCTCAAATACAGTTTGAAGTTGTCAAGGAACAGATGTGTTTTTTTTGGATGTCGAAGTCAATAAAGGCTATAGGTATTTGGGGGAAAGATGTTGGCATCAAGTGACGGGACAAGTAGTTATTCCGTGCGAACCACCTCTACAAGAATATATGGTAGATATTAAAGGAGATGCATATAAAAAATGTATAGGTTTAAAGAAAGCTAAGAAACCCTTCTCAGTTGCAAGTGTTGAAGAATATGAGAGATGGTGGTCTCAATTTTCAGGTGGAACATATATTCCAAAGGAGAAAAAGGTGATTAGAAAACGAAACCGGGACGACATAGCCTCATCATCTCAAGATTCACTACGTGTTCCATATCCTCCTCCTATGAACACAACTTCACATGTATATGAAACACAAGAGAACAATGGCTCACTACAACAAGAAAATGAAGGACCGCTGCAACAAGAGATTGAAGCACTATGAAGACAGAATGCATCACTACAGAGAGAAAATGAAGCACTGCGTAGCGAGAACGAAGTACTACGAAGAAGCAACGGCACAATTTTCAAACGGCACAATTTCAAACGGCATAATTTTCAAAAAATGGCTACGTAGAGAAGGCCTACAACGGCTCTCTTTTTGTTTTTTGAATTCTAAATTTATACGGCAGGCTTTTAGCCGTATGAAATGAAAATATTTTAAAACGGCAAATGAAAAGCCGTTTGGAAGGAAAACAAGTTAAAACGGCAAACAGTTTGCCTTCTCTTTTTATTTAATTTATACACGGCAAACTGTTTGATGTATTTCCAATAATTATTTTACACGGCAAATGATTAGCCATTTAGGAGGGGCTTTCATGCACTCGTTCGTCCGAAAGTGAAGCTGATTGAGTTTTGGGTGAAAGTGGATTACCCTCTACCCATAGGATGACCTAATTTGATCAACTCTTTCATTTTGGATGAGATTCTTAACCCCCATAGCTCTTGCTCTCAGTGCACGTGTTTCCTCATAGGATGATAAAAAAAACTCTAGAAACATGTAGGCAGGCAGGCACCAGAATGGGAAAAAATATGAGCAATCGCCACCGAAATCCTAAGATTTCCGTGTTCCTACCGATCCAGCCAACATTTGATCCAACTTAAATGGGTCTTGTTAACTTGTATACCTGTATACATGTTAAGGTTCATTAAAATAACAATTTCTTGCATTGGGAACAAAAATCGTTTGTTTTATTGCATTGAAAACATTAATTATTTGCATTGAGAACAAAAATTATTGTTTTTAGTGTAAGAAAAACCAATTTCTATTAAAATAAGACAAAAAAACACAATTTCCAAAGAAATAAAATAATTCTTTATTAATCCTTAACATGTATATGGGTATACAAGTTAACAAAAGCTAACTTAAATAGAAGGATGGGTGAGTCTGTCCGTATACATTTGGTAAGTTTGGAGACAAAAAATCCAACTTTACCCCTCCATCAAAGTTAGTAACAAACCATGGTTAAGACGTTATATTTTGGTTATGAGAAAGAGAAATGGGTGGGTTTGAGAAACCAGGAATATGGGTGGTATATTATAGAGACGTTTTTTCTCTATATATGAAGTACTTTACCCTAAGTTAAACACCATATGGGCAGTAATTAATGGAGAAGCCGTAATTCTGGTATTTGCTATGGCGATCAAGTTTAGATGAAAATCGGAGATGAGTTCTTATTTCATTCATTTCAAACCCTAATCATACAGTACATGCATCGGTAAGTTAATGTTTTGAAACCTCAATTCGTCTGCACTGTAGAATCTGATTGGCCAATTTGATTCAATTTGTTTATTTTTAGTTAAGAGTAATGCCTTAAACCCAATTAGATTATAAAATTTTGTAGTATTTGTATTTTCAGAACTAGACTCTTAAATGTAACCAGTCAATTAAGATGATTGGTCTGCTGATAATGATTTGTTTGGTATGTAATGAAGTTTTTTATGTAATGAAGTTTGTTATGGTCCTTTTTAATGGGTATATCTGTTTAATTTGGAAAAAAATTAGTAATATCCAATGTGATTACATAGCCATTTTGAGGCCTATTTCTACGAGTATGGGTGATGTTTTAGAAAATCTTTTCTTGACGAAAAATGTTCCCCCCTGAGTAGTCTCTACAACCTGTTAAAAGGGCATATTCGTTGGGGTTGTAGTTTGTTAATTATGCCATGAAATGCACGGGCAGTTGGAACTGAATTTTCTGGAAAATGTTTCTTGTCACTGTTTTGCCGGGTTGTTTTGGAGCACTTAAGCCTCTGAATTATCCCTTGGAGTCTAATAAGAAGTTGTCGACGGACTTCTCTAGTTTCCATTGAGATATTATTTATTGAAGTCCTTTATGTAATGAAGTCTACAGGTCCTTTGCAATATAGTCACTCAAAGCTAGAAACTGGGAAACTTGGTTGTCTTTAGACTTGTTCGGAGGAAGTTTGGACCCTCTTAGAAATAGAATTAGTTTAAGGTCTCTTCTAATAAAATGTAGTCCTCTTAACAAGGTTTTGGAGAAATCAGTGTTTGTCTAGAGGTGCTTTGATATCTGTTATGGTTCATGTGGTATGTGTAAATAGTCAACTGTTGACGAAATTTTATTTATGGCCTGATGATGCACTTGAAAATACTTGATTAAATATGAAAAATACAACTACTTCAACTGTGTATTGGTAACACTAATAGCGACACTTTTGCAAAAGTGTTGGTCTACTAGAAACCTAGCCAAATTAAGATTTGTGTACTGATTAATTGGTGTTTGCATTGGACGACCATGTGAATTCGACTTGGTTTTTTTAATCTTCTGTTTAATTGACGAATATTATATATGGTGAGTTTAACTTCTTTGGTAACCTGAAGTCAATTTGGTTCCACGAATATTATATGTGGTGAATTGAACTTCTTTGGTAACCTGAAGTCAATTTGGTTCCATTAAGGCATATCATGTGAATGGGATATCTGTTTACTTACTATTATGCCAAGCCAGAATTTTGTTGTTGTGGTTATTTGGAACTATATGCTTGCATTATTAGGGCATTCAACTACTGTGTACTACTATGCTGAAATGATTGCATTAATTTAAGAAAATTATTATTTTGTTGTGTTGGATTATAGACGTTGCATAATGATTTGAGCAGTGAATGCATTAAAAACAAGTCGAGCTGAAACTGACGAACTACGGTCGTTGCTCGATAAGCTTTTCTGTAGACTAAAGGTTGACAATTTCTTTTGCATTCTTGTTGGACTTTATCTGTTTAGATTTAGACTTGTTTGGTATGAAAATAGCCTGCAATAAGTATCTATGTATTGACTGGCATCTGCTTGTTGTTGATGATTGCCGGTTTTCCTCTAATGAGAAAAATGATTTAAACATTTTTTGGGTTCTTGGTTTGTTCCATTTAAGCAGTCTCTTTTCCAAATGATGTGTTGATTGTTTAACTGGTTTGTTTTGCAGGCCCTCAAAATTTTGATCCTAGTGATGCAGTTGTACTATCTAATAGGAGTTTGTGTTATGTCTACTGAATGTATGTATCCTGTTGGTGGTTTAAAGCTTCAAAGTGAGTTTGGACATCTAGATTCTCTATGGAAGATTCTCAACAACAAATTGATGGTTGAACCTTGCTTCTCAATTGAGTGAGTGAGTTAGCGATCGAAGACATAAATGGTGAAGTCTGGCAGGTAAAATTCTAGACCGACAGAATCACTGTTACGAGCAAAATTATCATTGCTCGACAATCAATGCCAGTGTTGCTGAGTGTCACATTAAAAAACAATGTTCCACCTTCCACTTTTCATGAAAATAAATGGTAGCTTAGTGAATCGAGTATTATTTTGGAATCACTGGGAGAATTTAATGTCAGATTCAGAATAGAGTTGAAGATTTTATTTTGTTTTTGTAGTTCTTATCTGAAGTTGATGGGAAGCTGGTATTTAAGGATGTCACGTCCAAAATAATGTATGCATAGTCTTTCAGACAGTCCTAAAAATAAATTGGGTACCTCCAAAGTAGTCGAAGTCGTTCCTCGGTGCTACTCGGTTGGGGAGCTTGGAGCGAGGAGCAATAAGTTCGGACTTGGAAATCGTCAAAACTCGGTCTAATACTCGGAATATATTTATTAATAATTTATATATTGCTGCCCATAAGTCATGATTTTCACTTAAAATTTTAAAACTATCATGTAATTAAGTGTGTAATATTGTTATATTGAATGTATTTATCATGTTTTCAGAGGTTTTTCTATTTTATAACTCTTATCTAAGGGTTATGAAAATTTTATTTTCTGATTTTAGTGCATGCAAGGCCAACTCAGAAAAATTATTAACTCGTTTTGCTCAAAAATCGGTCCAAATCGGGCCACCTTAATCGCTAAAAATCGAAAAGGCATTGGAATCGGAAATCGCCTCAGTTCATATAGCCTGTAGCGATTACTCGGCGAGTAATCGGCCTTGGAGAGCGATTTTGACTACACTGGGTACCTTTTTAAAATGCCAGCATAAAATAAAATGGGTACTACTTTAAAATGCTCGCATAAATGAAGGGAAAATGAATTGGGTACCTCTTTAAAACACTCGCATAAAATAAATTGGGTATTACTTTAACACAGTCTCATATATTACAATGGGTATCTTACTTTTCAGGATACTATAAAACTAACAATGGACAATAATGATGGGTAACTATCAACATGTGTGCTTTGTCAAGTCCAACAAATCTTCTTCAACCAGCGTACTATATATCATACATGTTAATTACTACTGAATCACTCTACATGTTCGACGTTTTAATAATTTTAGTTGCACATTTAACACATTACCGTATAAAAAGACATACCTTATTGCCCAATCTATCGTCTTAAATTTAATGGGTAGCGAATATAAAGTGTTTCATAGTGTCTTTTAAATTTAAATCTAAGAAAATTCATTTATTCACAGTAGAACATTGCAAAGTTGCGATGTTCAACTAAACAATTCATACTTATTATTATCTCTTAAATGAAACAATACATCGCTTGTAGATGTGCGGGCACAAATGAAACAATACAAGTTCATTAGAACACAGTTTATTCTTCATTTGAGAAATATGTATGTATCTGCAAGCACTTTCACTCAAGCAACTTGGAAACGTTACCATTTGAGGTTTGTTAGCTGCAAGAAGCCTTTTTAAGCAGGTAAAGGAAACTACCATGTGTTGGTATGAGAACATCCATATCTTGTCGGAGGCTTTCTAACTATGTTTTCTGTCGAAAACCACCTGTTCTACCACAGACCTGTAAGGAACCCCAAATTTTAACGTGGATCGGCGAGCACTTAGTACCTGCAAAACTTAAGGGTGTTATATAAAGTATGGTCAGTCATGGAAGTTGGTGGTACATAGATGGAGCTGAGTAGCTCTCAATCTGGTTTTTCGTTTATGTTATTTCCACTAGTAGACAAACGCTACAAGCCTACAACAAGCTTTGAACTTGTAACAGTTTTTACTCAAAACATACAACATGTGAAATCTTTCAATGCCAGTTTTAGAAGCTAGAAATTACTCTCAAATATCTTAAAAAGAAAATAAATGCTTAAACAAAAACAACTTGATACAAATTTGAGCAGTAATGAAACCCTGATCAATTTGATTATAGGATTATAGATATGACACTGAACCTGATAGCTTAAATGTACCAGCCAATTTTTCTTCGCTACATGAGCCTATGGCAATCCAGTTGGTTTATTGCTTTAAGATGCTTACTAAGATCTTATATTATTGCCGAACATGCATCGGTCGGTTTACATTCTCTCGGGAATTAGATGTGATATGATGTAATACATCAAGCAAATGAAACTTTTTTTTTATGTTTCAGTGATGTCTCTCATATTAAACTAAGTAAACACGAAGACAAACCTATTGAAACACGATTACGATTCACACTATCTAATAACTCAAAATATCCTTGTAAAAGAAGTATAAAAACTGGAACAATAATGCACTTATTTTTGTAATTTTGTGAAGAAATTATCCATTAAGTTGCACTTGTAAAGTTTCACTACAAGTCATGTTGTCCAACAGTAATTAACATTCACATAGAGCTATTACAAATTGGTGTGATGTAACATCAGTATGAGGCATAGATATCAATTATTTTCCACCAAGGAATGAAAAGAAAGGTGTAGAAGTAAGCTAAGGACTTACTTGAGAACCCAACTCAGCAGTTGGTACCAGTATTACTACCATGGACTTCAAGGAGAAGATTCACCAAGTCCTTGTAGCTCTTATTTCCGGAGCTGTTGTAACACTACTATAATGCAAGTTTTTCTCTCACTAACAGGCGAAAAACCATGGCCTACAATTATGTGAAATACGATACAAGTGGTCAGAAATCGGAAGCATTGACAGAAAAAAAAGAACTACAAAGTAGTTTCATTTAGATAGTAAAAGAGAAAAATATGAAAATATGAAATTATTCCATCAACGGTAAAACCTAACAACTGGTTTCATAAAAGCAATGAACACAAGGGAGAAAGCAATTTAGATCACTATCTTCATGGTTCCAAACAAATTTATCATACAGTACTTGGAACATGCATAAGTTTAAGTTTAACTAATAATCCCAAATTTTATTACTAGTAGGAACAAATAATTGAAATGGGTATTTAATTCCCATATGAGAGAAAAAATTGTCATTACATGGATGGATGCTCCCAATCACCGAACAAGCCAAATCATGCTTTGATGACATACTGCCGACCTAACCAGTATTTCAGGCATATTTAGAAAAGCGATATCGTAGGGTGATACCTTCTAAGCAAGATCTTTCCCACATAGTTTCTGCAAAAAAAATCACCTGCCGGAGAAGAAGAAGATAACTGAGGGAGAATAAAGGGAGATCAAGGAAGAAAAAGAGTTGTATTCGAGTTCAGATTTATGGGTATGGTTTTTTAATTAACTCTACTCGCATCAACATTGGTTAGGTTAACCCTTTAAGGACATTTCAGACATTTCATCATGGATCATTTCCAACCAGGTTGACCGGCTTCACTCAGTCCGTCAATACAGGTTGAATGATACCTTGGCCCTCCATAAGGTTTGACCGAAACCTTAGGATTTCTAAGGGGATTGCTCAAAAAATATGGTTTGGTCCTTTTTTAGGTGGTCCCAAGTTAATTTGGTCCTTTAGGAAAACACCTTTACCGTTTGGTCTATAATTATTTAAAAATATTAAATGGACAAAAATATCCTGGTTTAATTGGGGGCCTTCCACATTAAATGGGGGCCATAAAATTTTGTTTGCACCCAATTATTTTTAGGGGTGTATTAATCTTCATATGAAAATACTATTTTACCCTTTGTCTTAAAAAACAGTTAAAGCCTAATTAACTACCCTAATCAAGGCCCCTAATTTATACCCTAAACAAAATCAGTTTCACTTCTAAAATCAGTTTCACTTCTTCACATTTCTTCTTCTTCCTCTCCTCCTCTTCATCTTCTCCACTACCATCATTAACGACCCTCGAAGAAAACGATTTCTTCATCCGATTCATCGTGTAATCGTCGAAGATCAAACTTTAATCGACGATTAACTTCTTCCACAATCATGGCACACACAAAGACGACCGCTCGCAAAGCAATTCAACTCCACAATTTCGTCGAAGCATTGAAAGGCAAGGTTAAGGAGAAACCCAAACCCGAAAAATCGAAACCCAAGAAACGCATGGCCCCAATTAGAAGGTATGTGAACTAAAACCCAACTTGCATTCCATATTTTTGTGTGTTTTTGGTGTGTTTTGATTGTGAAATCGAGTCTAGTAACCGAAAACTGGAAGTTATAGTTTTAGGGTCGGCAGTTTCGTAATGTTAAAATCCTAACGACCCTGTAGTTGCATGTAAAATGTATGAAAAATCGTTTGGTTCTTAGGTTGAAGATGCCGACCGTTTTTCTAAAACTGCTGTTATGGTGACCTAAAATAACGTCGTTTGGGTATTAGTATGAAGACGACGACCCTTTTCTAACGACGGTGATTGTATACCAACGACCCTTTTGATATCCTCCAAACGTCTCTAACTAATTAACCAACGAACCTACTGGAGAAAATGACAGAGTCCCTGTCCAAAAAAACGAAAGAGTCGTCACCCACTAAAAGAGTCGTTTGGTTGTTAGATTATTAAATTAACGACCCTTAAACTGAAGACATGAATCTAACTCCTATGTTTATTATGTTCTTTTATGTGTATGGGATGTAGTGCCAAGAAGGCCAAAGACATGGTTAAAATTATGATAACCCCTCCTTCCAAACCTCCCCGGCATGATAGGTACTTAAATGTCGGTCCATTCCGCGGCATAAAACCGAGTGAGGTATCCTTCTCTGTCACTCAACCAAGAGACAAAGGTGAGGAGTCATCATATTCGTCACGTTCATCCTCTCCTGTTATTTCTGCTGAAGGAAGTGATACGGAAGAAGCAGTAGAAGAAGTAGAAGAGATACAAGAATATGATGGTAATGGTGATGGGAATGTGGATGTGGGTAATGGGGATGGTGATGGGGATGGTGATGGGGATGGTAATGGTAATGGGGATGGGGATGGTGATGGTGATGGTGATGGTAGTGAAGAGGAGGAGAAAGAGTGTGAAGAGAAGAATGATGATGATGATGTAGATAAGGATGATGAATGTAAAGATGGTGATAAGGAGGATGAAGGTGATGATGCTGGTAAACAGGGCGGTGAAGAGATTGAACAGCCGAAGACTAAAAAGAGGGTAAAGAAGGATGGATCGGACATTGCACCTAGCGCTAGACACGTTCCTCCAATAGAGTTGCAGCTGGATCATCTTAGCAATGGTAAAGCGAGAGGGGAACCTAGGGATGGATGTAAAGTTCTATTTGGATATTGGGGATCGTGGGCTCGTACCATCTATGAGACAATCATAAGTATACCATCTTTGCTTGTTATTCGATTATTTGATATAACTTTGTAAATACATTCTAATTATGACTTGTTTGTATTTTTTAGGATCATAAGAATGTCGTCCGTCCTTTCAGGCACCAATCTTCTTTCGGGAAAATGGAGTTGTGGCCTTTAGACAAGGAATGTGCAAGAGTTAGAGCTCATGTTGAAAACTCTAGTTTGTATGATGTCGTTCAGAATCCAGTGATTGATTATGATAATGTTGCAGTATCTACTCTATGTGAAAGGTATTACCCTGAAGTTGACACATTCCAATTCCCATTTGGTGAGATAGAAGTTACTCCTGATGATGCAGAGCAGATATTAGGGCTGCATGTCGAAGGAAAATCTACCAGTGAGAATTTCAAGAGAAGGCCTACTTGGGTTGATATCTATGGGTGGACCAAGAATTTGTTTGGATGGGATCAAGCCACCACTGATGGGAAATTTGAGAAGGGAACCAACTATAATAAGAAAGAGTTCAAACTTGTAAAGATTAGGGAAATGTTTGCTGGGACATTAGAAAAAGAAAAGGAGGGTTTCAATGATGAGGAATGCCGTTATGCTGCAGGCGCGTATTGTTTTTACGTACTTGCGTCTGTTATATTTCTCGACAGCAAAGGTAATAGGGCTAGCGCCAACCTTCTTCAGCTTTTGGATCCTTTGGAAGATGTGAACAAGTACTCTTGGGGTACTACCATAGTTGCACATTTGAATAGTCAGCTTCCCAAAGCATCTCGGGAACAAACTTCACAGATCAATGGCAATTTGGGTCTACTCTAGGTATTTGGATTGATGAAATTTGTTTTGTTTGTCTAAATTATTTTCCTTAAATCATTTGATGTTTATTTCATTGTTTTAAATATAGGTGTGGTTTTATGATCATTTCCCGTCACTGATCAAAGGTAATGAAGATGTGAAACCAAACAAAGATTGGAAGCAAGGTGATCCAACAGGTAAACGATATTTGTTCACCGGTTCTCAGGATAAGGAGCAAAAAGAGGCGTTGGTAACGATGCGGGCAAAGTTGGACAACATCAATGTAGAAGAGGTAAAATTTAATCCGTACGCGGAGAATAGAGATGGCGTAATGGAACCTGTCGTGTTGTACGATGGTTCTTTGTTTCACCCTCACGGTTTATCGATGTACAATCCTATGAGAGTCATGCGTCAACTTGGGTTTATTCAAGATTCAACCGATGAAGAGTACGTACCTCCGTTCAAGCATAAGTTGGATAAATGTCTGGCTGACTAGTCGAACATAAATGTGTTTTACGACCCTAAAACCAGTTACACCCATTGGAATACTAGACACTCTCGGTTAGTAGATGTCACAACTTGGGCGCATGTCAACGAAGGGCACGAGACAACACCAAATTACCTTGAATGGTATGAAAGTTTCTCGCATGGTCAGGTTATTCGTATTGATCAAACTAGGAGGACCAACAGAGCATCCTCCTCTTGTTCTCAAGCTGACCCTAGAGATGATTCTACAATTCTTAAACTAGTGGTGAGTATTTATTCAAAGTATTGTGTTATTCATCTAAATTCAAATATAAGCTAGTTAACGTTCAATTCGTATTTGAATGCATATAGAGGGAACGGATGAATCTTTTTGTCAAGGCACTATGTTGCTCGGCTGATAAAGGGGAAGTCTTCGATCCTGAGAAGTAACGTCATTACGCTCAATACATGGAGCACATTAAAAATCCAAAAGCAAAGAAGATGTTTGATGAGCTCTTCAAGGAAGGCAAGAGGAGCCGGAAAACACGTACACATATGGAAGAAGAACGTTCTCAGCAGGAAAGAAGACGGTCTCTAAATCAGGCAGGTCGTAAAGAGGAGGTCGTAAAGAGGAGGTGGTAAAGAGAAAGAAGACGGTCTCTAAATCAGGCAGGTCGTAAAGAGGAGGTGGTCTTCGTTGCAAAGAAGTTTGTTAACTTTAAACTTGAAGTTATGTTTTACTAGTATAAACACGCATGCGCGATGCGCCTACCATCCATTCCAAATAAAACCGAACTTTTTAGTAAAATCACTTCCCAAGCCTGAACGCAAGGTTTCCAAACCTGCCATTGAACACCGTGATACCCACTCAACAATCTAAAGCTTTGATGGATGAGCTCCTCTAAGATGTTTTTGCTTCTCACACTACTAAGCAAAATAGACTTTCCAAACTGATATTGTAAAATTGGAACCTGCAAAACAAACTTTTCATTGCATAGTTTCTTAAATTTACATAAATAAAATGTTCTCACATATAGGCAGTGACATGTAAAGATGTTACTGATTAGTAATGAAGCACGCTTGACGCGAGTGCCTCTTTGTTTCAAGACATATAAACAATTAAAAGATGTTCTAATATATCTGATATTCTTTTTTGGCGTTGTGCAACTGATCGCAGGCGTATTTTATGGAGTCACACTGCGAGCAAGGATAAAGTCAAACAACTCCTTCATGGAATACTAATCAGTCAGCATAGGTCGATGGCCACCACCAACAACCAACTGTCGTACCTCTACAAAAAACTTAAAGCCAATTAGAGTGAAGACATATAGAACTGCCATGAAAATAATAAAATCTGATAAAATAGACTGGCCAGAGAGAAAGATTATATCGTGTGATGAATTATGTCACAAATCAACATGTCGGTCATAGTTGAAGATTTTTTTTTCTTCTATGTTTTGATCTTGTCAACTTATCACTTGACATACCTTTAGATTCAGGTACTTAAAAAAAAACAGAACCCAAGATACAACACAACATCATAGACACTAAATACACCAGCAACATACATATGATGAGGCAACACAGGAAAAAAGTAAGTGATGGTGGTGTGTCCAGTACAATATGCAAGAAAAACCATTGCGCTTCCGCGAACTCTGGTAGAAAATATATATGGGAAGAGTATGTTTGGGATTGGACTAAAGCCTATCACAAAGCTACATACGTAAACTACAACACCCATGGTTGATGGCATAAATAACAGAATTTATCATCATGTTAAGATGTAGGTGATGAAGGGCCACTTAAATAGAAATGCTCCACGGGTAGCAACTCCAAGAGGCGCTACTACAACCTTGCTGTAGTGAACTTGTTGAACATAGATTCATACGAACTGTGTATATAAAATCTTTACATCTCTTTCCTAAATTAAATTATGATAATCGATTTCCTCTCTTTGGAAAATCAAAAAACAGCTGAGCTTAACAAATTTGGAAACACTAATATTCACTATAATGGGTTCATCGACTATATAAATGGCAAGTGTAAGTATAAACATATGGTCTCTCAAAATTTGAAAGAATCAATAAGCAATTGTACATTTGTAACTAAAATTCCCAACTGAAATATCCGAAATTCAGAAGTGAGGTCAAATAAGAGTAGGAAAATGTTGAATTCCCCAATAGCAGAACACAATTAAAAATGAAATCGACTGAGATGAACAAACCTGTACACGATCCTTTGCTTCTCTTCTCCTCTCTTTGGATACCGATAAATAAAAGCTAATGGAATTCTGATAGATACGAATCTATAATCCACAATCTACTTCTACTAAACCCATCATCAGCACTGTTTTTGAAGTGAATTAAACCCATGATAGAAAATTTGGATAAGTGTAAGGAGACGATCAAAGTGTGGTGTTTCGAATTTAAGGGGGAAGATCAAAGTTAGATTGTGTGTGTAGTCTGTCTGGGGACGAAGAAAGAAGAGAAAGAGATAAAAATAAAAAACACTAAGAATGTGTATACCCTTCGGTCTTGCGAAATTTACAAAAAAGTGTTAGACAAATTAAAAACACGGAGGGGTACGGTGGTCAATTCTTGTCCGTCGGTTGAAAAGGCAACCTTTTCTTTATTATAGTAAGAT
>JAJJWX010004976.1:0-27685 GCA_023529315.1 Papaver bracteatum | reverse complement strand
ATTATACATTTCTCAGGATTTAATTTGATGTTGAACTTTCTCATTTGCTCAAATATTTCCTTCAAATCTTGCACATGATCTTTATCTTCCTTGATTTTTATCAACATATCATCTACATATACCTCCAAAGTTTTATGTATCCACTTCGCGAACACTTTTTCAACCATACGTTGATATGTAGCACCCGCATTCCGCAAACCAAATGGCATCTTCACATAACAATACAAACCCCTTGGAGCAAAAAAGGCAGTATGTTCTTGATCTTCTTCTGCGAGTGATATTTGATTATACCCTTTATATCCATCAAGTGAAGTGACTCTATCATGACCTGCAGCTGATTCCACCATTTGTGGTATATCTGGTAATGGAAAACTGTCTTTGGGACATGCCTTGTTTAGATCAGTGAAATCTATGCAAATTCTTATTCCTTTATTCTTTTTCGGAACAATGACCATATTCGCAATCCATTCTGGATATTTTGCTTCCCTTATGATCCCTGCATCCAACATCTTTTGTAATTCTTCTTCTATTTGTACATGATAATTTTGTGATATCTTCCTTATTCTTTGTTTGAATGGTCTTACATTTTTATCTATGTTCAATCTATGACACGCCACTGATGGATCAATTCCTGGTATCTCATCTATACTTCCTGCGAAGATATATTTATATTCTCGCAAAAGATCAGTAATTCTTTTTCTTCTTCTTCATCCATCTTAGTTCCAATTCGCAAGAATAAAGGCTCCTCTTTACTTCCAATATTTATTTCTTTAGTTGGTTCAGCTGCAACATAGCTTGGACTTTCTCCCCCATAGGTGTTGGTTCTTTGATTATTTTTGCTGGTTCCCCTTCTTTTTCTGGAATCTCATTTGGTATACCTCTCCCTTCCTTTGCTCTTATTGTATACACTCGGAATTATTCTTCCTTTTTTGTTTCCTTCGCAAGTTTCCTACGAAGATGTTTCTTTCTTGCTCTTCCTCCGCATTGCTTTACTTCAATTTGATAACAAAATTTTGCACTATCAAGATCTCCTTTTATTTCTTGTATTCCATTTGGTGTAGGAAATTTGATTCTCTGATGTAATGTTGAAGCAACAGCTTTGATCGCATGAATCCACGGCCTTCCTATCAGCATGTTATATGGAGATTCCATATCTATCACACACAAGATTACATGTGTTTCGATTTCTCCTAGTAATATTCGCAGCGCGATTTCCCCTTTAGATTTTGTTGTAGATTTTCCTAATCCATGAATAAGACATTTTGAATTTGTGATTTCTTCATCTTTAATTCCCATCACCTTAAGTGCATGATAGAATATGATATTAACAGAACTCCCTGTATCAACCAAAATTCGGTTTAATTTCCATTTTTCTACAGCTTTCTTATCTTCTAGCATGATCGGAATTGTGATCACTAATGGTGAAGTGTGGTTCAAGTCTTCATTTGGAATTTCTGCTGATGAAAATGTGATTTTCTGCTTTTCCCATTCTTCTAAAGTTGTTATCTTTTCTTCCTCCATGATGTTTCTTCCTCTACAATCTCGCTTGTATATTTTTCCCTTCATATTACTATGAAATTCATCAATCATTGTCTTTGTGATCATATTACATTCTTCTTTTTTGCAATCTCCATCTACTGACTTCATTTTATCTTCAAATTTAGGCTACCACAATTCTCAAGTCCCTATTTCTAGCGCCAATTATGTAGTTGCAGAATAATCTACAACTACACCCTCAATAGAATTAGTAAAAACTCAAGAAGTTCTTGATGGTGAATGATAACTTTCTTATTAATTCTCTTAGTTGATTACATAGAATTATCAAAATGGAACTAGAATAGTTACAACTTTTTCTATTCTCTTTCCTAAGATAATTTCTTACACTCATTAAAAGAACCTCTCGAATTTTACATTTGAACTCCTATTTATAGTAAAACTTATGCAGTTGTATATGAATTGCGAAGTATCGCAATTCATCCTCGCAAAATTATTTCATCCTCGCAAAACTTCATATTTCTCCGCGCTACTTCTATCATCGTATCATTTTATAACTCTTTTCTCCTTTATTTATTACGATACTCGTGAACTATTATCTTGCGATATTCAGTACCTACATCTAATTATGTAGTTGCAGAATAATCTACAACTACACCCTCAATAGAATTAGTAAAAACTCAAGAAGTTCTTGATGGTGAATGATAACTTTCTTATTAATTCTCTTAGTTGATTACATAGAATTATCAAAATGGAACTAGAATAGTTACAACTTTTTCTATTCTCTTTCCTAAGATAATTTCTTACACTCATTAAAAGAACCTCTCGAATTTTACATTTGAACTCCTATTTATAGTAAAACTTATGCAGCTGTATATGAATTGCGAAGTATCGCAATTCATCCTCGCAAAACTTCATATTTCTCCGCGCTACTTCTATCATCGTATCATTTTATAACTCTTTTCTCCTTTATTTATTACGATACTCGTGAACTATTATCTTGCGATATTCAGTACCTACATATTGCCTCTTCTCATGTCAATTCTACGAAGAAGAAATGATCGTGAGAACATAACCGTTACTTAGTCTTTTAGAATTTGGACACGTCTTTTGTAACCGTCCTTTTCTAGTTATTCCCTTATATAACTCCTTTATATTCTCTTCCTTTTCTTCTTCTTACTTATGCAATTTTATCTTCTGTTCATACTCTCCATTACTGTTTTCTCTGCAATTTTTTCTTCTATTATATCTTCATGAGTTCTCCAAGGTAATTTCCTTCTATCTCCGCGCATTTCATTTGTTCTCCTCTTTAATTTATGTATAATTTGTTATCTTATTTTGGTTTATTTCAGCAAAATAACTCCTCAGATGAAACCTCAACTAAAAAATTCAAGCCCTAATCCACGAAGAAGAAAATCTGAGAATCAAAAGGTAGTTAAAATACTTTTCCTTCTTTCCTGAACAATATATTGTTGCCTCAGTTTTTAATCTACATTTTGATTCTTAGGTTGGCGAAAAACCAAACCATGGTAAGAGATCTCGAGCAACTAAACCCACACCATTAATTCCGATTGATGATTTCCTTCCTGAAGTTGATAAGGAATTTTCCTCTCCTCCTCGTGAAAATTCTTCTTCACACACTCCTGCCTCTACTCCATTACCTACCTTTCAATCTCCCATCAGTGTCAATTTATCAACACTTCTTCAAGATCAACCCTAAATAAAGGAGTAATACAAGAACTATTAACATAATGATAATGCAATATAAAATGTGGTGTAAGAGGATTTAGGTTGGGCGACTAAGGCATACTGTCTTTCCCAAGAAGTGCAGAAAATGATCAAGGCGCCGAGGTACACGGTTGAGTCAAGAGTGACGGGTGAGGTTGAACCACATCTGCCATTTTTGACAAGTCTTGGCAAATGATGCACTTGGCCCAAAGATACCCCATAGGGTGCAACCTCGTAACTATAAGCCCTATAGGCAAAAAGGATAAGAGGTTGCGATCAAAATCTGGTTGTTGGCAGAACCGGATGGGAAGAGCTAACCTTTTATGGTCGATGTACGCTTCCTCGAAGGGGCAACCAGGGTGAAGATAAAGGGCAGCACCCTCCATTAGGGAGCTGATACGTGCTATAAGACGCAAATGTCACGAGGCTTCTTGTTTGCGAAAACATAAAGGCTTGTCATATTTGTGCAACAAATGAAGTTCTGCGAGCATTCTAAAAAAAAAAAAAAAAAAAGGAAAACATACAAAAAGAACTCGCAGAATGAAACAAAGAAGTTAAGATGAGATCAATGGGTTATTACATGAAAGTGTAAAAACGTCCTGCGATTTCATCGCAAGACGATAATGTCACGAGGTTGTATGTTCGCAAGAATGTTCAGTCTTGTCATATTATCGCAAATACAAAAATTTACTACAAAAGAGGTGGAAAAATAAGACCTTTACTTAGGAAGGCATGATAAGACCACAGAAATTAATGAAATTCATTACATCAAAATCATTGAAGAAATTATACAAGTATATACATTATGAAGATCTGAAAATAAGAAAGCTTCGTCGATATCATTGAAGAAATTTTACAAGAATATACATCATGAAGTTTTGAAGAGAAGACAACTCTGTCAATATCATTGAAGAATTTTTACAAGAAGTCCTATCAAAGAAGACAACATCATTGAAGAATTTTAACGAAGACTTAACAAAAGATGCGATTTTGATAGCAATCAAATACAGATAAGTTCATATTCGTAAAAGTTTACGAGAATTACATACTTCTTATACTTCTCCATATATTGAATATTTCTCCAAAAGTTGAATACTTCTTATAATTCTTCAAGAATATCTCATATTTATTATACTTCTTCAACGGATATTTCATTTGGTGAAGATTAAGTAATCATTATACTTCGTCATATGTTACGTAATTATTCACAGATTGAATACTTCTTATATCTCTTCATTTGGTGAATTGAGTACTTCTAATACTTCTTATATCTCTTCATTTGGTGGATCGAGTACTTCTAATACTTCTTATATCTCTTCATTTGACGGATTTAGTACTTCTAATACTTCTTCAAAGGTATTGTATATGTAGTATACTTATTAAGGATATTTCATATATTTTATTTCTTATACTTTAAAGGGAGGATTTCTTATTTACAATCGTAACAAGTTGAAACTTCGTAAGATAAATTGAGGCAGATATTCTAATACTTCCAACAATGTTTAATCATTTAAAGAGAAATAATAGGGGGAAAAGGAGATACTAAGCTTTATCTATGAGTTATATATTATTTATCTTCATATGATCAAATGGGGCAAAATAAGGAAAACATTTAATTAAAGAAAGGTTAAATTATCTTCGCAAAATATAAGATATACTTCTTAAGAAAGGCTAAATCATCTTCGCAAAATATCAGATGTACTTCTTAAAAAACAGAATTGTTCGCAAAAAAAAAAACCAACAGTAACTAAGGGAAGGAATTCAAAAGAAAGGAGGACAGGAGAGTCAATGATAAATTGAAAAAAGAATGTTATCATGCTTCATCAACACTCTGTGCTGGATCTTTAAGATGAGTAGGGTCATTAGCAGCTTTTCACTTTTGCGAGATATCATCCTTTGAAGAATATGCAACAGGAACATCTCCTTGAGGAATAGATTCTTTCTCGTCATCAAGATCTTCATCATCACTCTCATAATCGAAATCACTATCAGGCTCACGAGCAACTTCATCGTCAGATATATTCAGAGGAGTAATTTTCACAGGAGGCAAGGCTCTTGATAAGAGAATGTTATTCGTAAAGACTTGAGCTTTCAGATGACTTTCACGAAGTATATCTTTTTGATGGTTGGTATCTTCGATATCTTTGGAATAAGCAAGATAGTTGAATCTCCGAGTAGCACGGTCACGAGAGTTGATTAAGCGGGTAGAAAGCAAAACATTTTTCTTACAAAGCTCGGAACAGGAGGCTTCTAATCCAGCTTTCGCATTACGAAGGTTGTTCTCAGATTCTGCGAATAAAACAAAATTCAAAGGATAAAATTTGCGAGTATAACGAAATTTAAAGATATACCAGAGGCAGTCAAATTTTAATGACTACCTTCTCTTTGCGAAGTAAGAGATTGAGCTAAAGATAGACAACAGTTCTTCATATGATTCATCGCATTATCAAAACCATCACCAACTAATCCTTTAAGTCGAGATTGAAGCTTTTGATCTTTAGAAAGAAGAAAATTTTTATCCTTCGCAAGTTTGGCATTAAGACTTTTTAATGACGAATAATCTTCTTCAAGTTGATTCTTCTTAGTACTCAAGACTATATTCTTATTAATAAGGGAATTCTTCTCAATAACAAAAGAAATTCTTTCAAAGATCTGAAGACTTATTTAATTCCTCAAGTTCACCTTTCAACAAAGAAAGAAGATTTTCTTGATCGCAACATTTATTCTGAAGAGTTTTTAATTCTTGCGAAGAAACAATCATTGTATTCAAAAACGAACATTTCTCTTCTGATAAGGTTTTGTTCTCTTCTAATAAGGTTTCTATTCTCAAATTAGCTTTAGTTAAGGAAGAAAAAAGTTGAGATATGTCATCATTCAAAAAATTTCGATCATATATTAGTTGAGTATTCTCTTGAAAAAGAGCGTCAGAGTTGTCAAGAGCACACGAGTAAAGATTAGATAAATGGGAGAATTGGTTTGAGAGGCTTTCATGCTTGGTTCGATATTCTGTTGCATCTGATTCATGGTGAAGTACCAATCTTCTACATTTTTGGATGGATTCTATAAAGGGAAATGGGTTTTAATGGATGTTTCAAGCATATGAAGAATATAAGTAAATAAAAGGGAAAATATGAAGATAGTAATCAAACCTTTCAATTCATCATTTCTTTTGCGAAGAATCGCACAGTCGAGAGAATCATTTTGAAGATGATAATTTTCTTTACGGAGATCCTCGCATTCTACTTGAGAAGATTTCAAAGATTGGCGAAGCAATTCAATTTCTTTTTCCAAGGATTGACGTGAAGAAGAAATGTCTGGATTGACGAAATTATTTAGCACTTCGCAAAACTCATATTGCGAACGAACATTAGTAGACTTCGCAGTATTGGTCAAAACCTCAGATAACATTCGGAAAGTTGAATAAATTCCATCTCGAATTTCCTGAGGAAGAGGAGAAGAATTTGAAGGAATAAGAGCAAGCTGCAAATTGTTTGGAGAAATAGCACTCAAAGGATTTGGGGACAAGATAGGTTTTTCAAGAGAAGAAGTTGAAGAAATATTTTGCGAGGGTTGATCTTGAAGAAGTGTTGATAAATTGACACTGATGGGAGATTGAAAGGTAGGTAATGGAGTAGAGGCAGGAGTGTGTGAAGAAGCATTTTCACGAGGAGGAGAGGAAAATTCCTTATCAACTTCAGGAAGGAAATCATCAATCGGAATTAATGGTGTGGGTTTAGTTACTCGAGATCTCTTACCAGGGTTTGGTTTTTCGCCAACCTGCGAATCAAAATGTAGATTAAAAACTGAGGCAGCAATATATTGTTCAGGAAAGAAGGCAAAGTATTTTAACTACCTTTTGATTCTCAGATTTTCTTCTTCGTGGATTAGGGCTTGAATTTTTTAGTTGAGGTTTCATCTGAGGAGTTATTTTGCTGAAATAAACCAAAATCAGATAACAAATTATACAGAAATTAAAGAGGAGAACAAATGAAATGCGCGGAGATAGAAGGAAATTACCTTGGAGAACTCATGAAGATATAATAGAAGAAAAAATTGCAGAGAAAACAGTAATGGAGAGTATGAACAGAAGATAAAATTGCAGAAGTAAGAAGAAGAAAAGGAAGAGAATATAAAGGAGTTATATAAGGGAATAACTAGAAAAGGACGGTTACAAAAGATGTGTCCAAATTCTAAAAGACTAAGTAACGGTTATGTTCTCACGATCATTTCTTCTTCGTAGAATTGACATGAGAAGAGGCAAGATGTAGGTACTGAATATCGCAAGATAATAGTTCACGAGTATCGTAATAAATAAAGGAGAAAAGAGTTATAAAATGATACGATGATAGAAGTAGCGCGGAGAAATATGAAGTTTTGCGAGGATGAATTGCGATACTTCGCAATTCATATACAACTGCATAAGTTTTACTATAAATAGGAGTTCAAATGTAAAATTCGGGAGGTTCTTTTAATGAGTGTAAGAAATTATCTTAGGAAAGAGAATAGAAAAGTTGTAACTATTCTAGTTCCATTTTGATAATTCTATGTAATCAACTAAGAGAATTAATAAGAAAATTATCATTCACCATCAAGAACTTCTTGAGTTTTTACTAATTCTATTGAGGGTGTAGTTGTAGATTATTCTGCAACTACACCTTTGAAGATACGATATGCCCTAGAACGATTCCTGAACAAACCATGAAATGATATTTCTCCCAATTAAGCACTAATTTTTTTTTCCTTACACCTAGTCAAAACTAATGACAAATGATGCATGCACTCATCGAAAGACGAGCCAAATACTGAAAAATCATCCATAAAGACCTCTAAGAACCGTTCTACCATGTCAGAAAATATGCTCAACATACAACGCTGAAAGGTCGCAGGGGCATTACATAGCCCGAAAGGCATGCATCTATACGCAAAGGTACCAAAGGGACAGGTAAAAGTGGTTTTCTCTTGGTCTTCTGGGGTAATAGGAACCTGATTATAGCCGCAGAATCCATCTAAAAAGCAAAAATGGCTACGTCCAGCTAATCTTTATAGCATTTGGTCGATGAAGGGAAGGGGAAAGTGGTCCTTCCTAGTGACCTTGTTCAATTTTCTATAGTCAATACAGACACGCCAACCCGTGGTCATTCGGGTTGGGATTAACTCATTATTATCACTCTGGACTACAGTAATACCGGATTTCTTGGGAACAACCTGAACGGGGCTGACCCACTTACTATCTGAAATAGGGTAGATAATGCATGCATCTAACAACTTAAGAACCTCGGTTCGAACTACTTCTTTCATATTAGGGTTCATTCGACGTTGCATCTCCATAGACGGTTTGGTATCTTCCTATAAATAAATCCGATGCATACAAACAGTAGGACTTATACCCTTAATGTGTGCTATGGTCCACCCTAAAGCTTCCTTGTTGTTTTGAAGGATGTTTACTAGCCTTCTTTCCTGATCACTATCCAAGTCGGATGCAATAATCACAGGTAAAGTTTCAGATGGGCCTAAAAACACATACTTTAGGGTATCTGGCAATAGTTTTAGGTCCAACTTAGGAGGCTTTTCTAACAAAGGAACTAGGGTAGACTTAGAAATGGGTAGAGGTTCGAACTTAGGTTTCCAGCCATTACTAGTGTCTATCAAAGGGGTTGAATCTAACAAAGAATTCACCTCATTCATCACATCATCATCATCAAAATCAATCCCAAAGTGAGCTAGGCATTTCTCTGGATCTTCTAACAAAGTGTTTGGTAATGACTCCTCGACTAATGTTCCTATCATGTTCACCTCTTTTATGCTCGAGTCATCTAGTTCAGAGGGTAGCTTACTAATATGAAAGACGTTCAGCTCAATAGTCATATTACCAAAAGATAAATTCATAATACCAGTTCGACAGTTAATGATCGCATTGGATGTAGCTAAAAATAGGCGAACTAATATTACCGGTATGTGGTTCTCTGGGTCAGGGACATGTTGGGTATCTAGGATAACAAAATCCACTGGATAAATAAACTTGTCGACCTCTATAAGAACATCCTCGATCACACCACGAGGAATTTTAACGGACCTATCAGCTAACTGAAGAGTCATCTGGGTAGGTTTCATCTCACCAAGTCCTAGCTTAAGGTACACATGGTATGGGAGTAAGTTCACACTAGCTCCTAAGTCAAGCAATGCTTTCTCAACACGGTATTTACCTATTGTGCAAGCAATGGTATGGGACCCTGGGTATTTGTACTTAGGAGTAGTGGTATTCTGAATAATAGAACTCACGTGACTAGCTAGGAAAGATTTCTTTTGAATACTAAGCTTACGCTTTCGTGTACACAAGTCCTTAAGAAACTTGGCATAAGCGGGAATCTGCTTAATCGCATCTAACAATGGGAGGTTGATAGTAACCTGCTTAAAAACCTCCAATATATCATTAAAGTTGGACTCCATCTTAGTTGGAACTAGCAGCTTGGGGAACGGGGCTCTAGGAACAAAGCATGGCTCAATATGACCCTCATCGGTCTCTTTAGAGACTCTATCAGTCTCCTTATTTTTTGGCTCAGAAGGGTGAACTACAACATGTTCACTTTCAGGTATGGCGACCTGATTGTCAACTTTCTTTCCACTCCTAAGGGTTGTAACAGAATCCACATGATTGTACGATTTCTCTCCCTTGGTATTAGGATCAATATGACTAGGGAACCTTCCTTATTCTCTCTCACTAATAAACTTAGGTATTTGGACAACTTGAAGTTATAATTTAGCAAGAGACTGGGAATTATTCTTAAAATTCTGCTTGGTTTCCTCTTGAAAATTAACCTGGGTCTTTATTAACATTTCCTGGCTTTGTGATAGCATACCTTGGATCTTTTTGAACATACTAAGAGATTCCTCTAATCTAGTCATTCTATTCTCAGAAGGGTTCTGGAACTGGGCTTGACCTGAAGAATTCTTATTATAACCAAAACCTGGGGGAGGCTGAGAATTACTAGACTGCCCTTGATTCTGGCCCTTTGACCAAGAGAAATTAGGATGGTTCCTCCAACCAGGGTTGTATGTCTTTGAGTATGGGTCAAACTTCTGACGGTTCTCAAACCTAGCGTTGTTGTAGACAACATGGGATTGTTCTTCACTAACATGACCTTCCCAAAACGAGTTATTGGGTTCTACTCCACAACTAGAGACTTGAGCGTCTCTAATCCTATCACCAGGTTCAACAAGAGACCTATGTTTATGCTGATTTAATTCCAAAGCTTCTAACCTTCTAGACAAAGCATCAAACTTAGCATCTAACCATAAGATTTTATCTACCACATTGGTGCTACTTCTATTGACCAAGAGTCTTTTAGGGGGTTCAACACAAGGCTCCCACTGTTGGGATTTTTCAGCGATAGCTCCTAATAAGGTAAAAGCATCATCAGCATTTTTATTAGTGAACTCACCAGCGCACATAGACTCAACCATGGATTTGGTCGAATAGTCTAAACCATTATAAATAATCTCTACAAGTTTCATCTTATCAAATCCATGGTGAGGACACTAGGATAGGAGATCATTGAATCTCTCTAAAAACCTATAAAGGGACTCTCCTTCTTGTTGCACACTAGCACTAATTTTCTGCCTAACAGCTGCAGTTTTATGCTTAGGGTAGAATTTCATATAGAAGGATGCAATCAGTTCCTACCATGTTTCAATGGATTCAGATGGTAGGTTGTTCAGCCAGGTCTTGGATTTATCTCTCAAGGAAAAGGGAAACATCTTAAGTTTCAAGACTTCATCAATAAGGTCTTTTATTCTAACTGTCCCACAAATTTCCTCAAAGTACCTAATATGAAAATAAGAGTTCTCATCATCTTTTCCTAAGAATATAGGGATCGTCTGAAGAATACTAGGTTTTATCTCGAAATTAGCCGTATTGGCTGGAAATTTAATGCATGAAGCTCGGTTGGCCCTATTTGGGAACATGTAATCTTTTAGAGTAGTCATTGCTGGCACAACTGAAGTACTAGGGGTACTTTCCTCACAAAGAGACAGATTCTAAAAACTGAAGTTTCCAAAAATGGGGCTCTCAAAAGAAGAGTCTTCGAGCTCCCCGCCTTCACAAGAAGAACTACTAGGTTTTTCACTAATCAAACGACCTAGAGTGTTTCTTTTCCAAGCCCGTTCTCTGATGACCTCGGGCATACACTAGAAAAAGAAAAGAAAAAGAAAAATCCTAAAAGGAAGGGAGGTTCTAAGCAAACACAAAGCAGGCTGACTCCACCAAAGCAAACCTAGAGATTTCTTGCAAACAAAAAGCATGATGGCTCCACTTAGACTATTTTCTAGACCATCTTCTAATCCTTCGAAAGGGAATTCGTTACAATATGAGCAATCCCCTCTGGAATCAATCCGAGTTTAAGTTAGTTGAATAGAGACGAGGGAAGCTGCGTGGAGCTTTGATACCCAAGGCCTCACTGCATTACAAGGCGGCGTAGTCACGCATTCAACTTAGAGAAATCATCATGAACTTCGAAGTATGCTCAAAAGAGTAACCAATATTTTTCGAATGACTTTCCTACTAAGCTCGTTACCCTATAGGTCTCGTTCTATTCCAACTTTTAAAGCTTAGGTTCGCGTTAAGTATCGTTTTCCTAAGGCGGGCAAGAAGAGAATGGTGATGAAATCCGAACCCTTATCTTATATGGCCAGGCCTTGACCTTTACTAGGAATTTAAAATAGCCGTATTCAGTTCCTCGACATATATGCAAACGAAGGAATACAGTAACTCGCTGACAGGGGATTCGCGTGTGTTTCGACAAACTTACCTCCCGTTCCAGATGGGGGATGAACCGATGAAGTCGACTCGGGCCACGACTCCTATGTCATGTACGAAACCGAGGGGCCGAGGTGATATCGTAATCATCGTCCTTCTCTGCAAACAGCTTAATATTTAAACTACCATTCCGTAGGGTTTAAAAATAAAAGAATGTCCAAATGTCCAAGTCCAAAGTCCAAAAAGTAAAGTGCAAAATAAAAAGAAAATTACAAGAATAAAGAAATCATAATACAATCTAAAGAAATAAACTCTTTTTTTTTTCTCTCTTTTTATATATAAAAAAAATCTTCTTCTTTCGCTCCTTTCGCTTTGTCTTTAACTCCAAATCTTTAAGTATTCACCAAAAGCTTTGGCAAATTTTTCTTTCGCTCCAAATTCCAAAATATGTAGTAAAAAGACAAAAACAAAAACGTAAAGAAGAACAAATAAAATAAAAACAAATAAAAACCTAAAAAAAAGAATAAAAATCTAAAAACTCTAGCCTAAAGACAAGCTCCGTGTCGACGGCGCCAAAAATTGATGTGAATAATGTTGTAGTAAATAGGTTCGTGAGACTTGTAAAAGCAATGGATTTTAGATTTAATAAAACTTAAAAGTAAAGAAAACGTAGATCAAAATTGATTTCAAGATAAGAGAGAATAACCAAGACACTGATTCCACTATTACACATGAATAAATTGTGGTAAATAACCCAAAACTCTAATTATCTTTTAAGTCCTTTGTTTCTTAATTCACAAATAATCAGGCAAATTCTCAACAATTAATTGTATCCCCTAAGCATAGATTATCTTAATACAAAGCATAATCTATCTAATTGAATCACAACTAATGAAGAAAATTATGTAAATAATTAAAAACTCTGCATTGAGTGAATTATAAATTATAAATTAGAGAAAATAAATAATTACCAATTAGTCATGCATAAACAACTTCCTCATTGCCTTGGTTGTGGGAGAATTAGTTGCTCATCATGTTGGAAACACGCTCAAAAATCATTATTATTGCTCAAAGGGTTTACAAATGATGAAATTGGAAGAAATATAATGAAAATCGGGTTTGTAACAGTTATATTTGTTACAAACCGATCTGTTATAGAGAATGATAAAACAAGAGTGTCGATGTCACTATAGCACATAAGACTGTCTTCAAAACTGTCGCATTCACTGTATGAAATACGACTGCTTCTTGGCATCTAATGTTCTTCGAGCTCTCTTCAATGGCAGCAGCAGCAGATCTCTGAAACTTGAATTTCTTTGCTCTATTATCTCTCCAAACTCTCCGTAACCATTCTCTGTTACCCCAGGACCCTTTAGATACTCGACGGGGCATCAAAATATCACGCAATAACTTCAAACAATTCTCCATTACTCGACAATATTTTCATGCAAGATACGGGAATTTCTTCCCTGTTTTAACTTCTCACGTATCCAGTTGTTGTTTACACACTCCGAACACGCTGGGATAAAGCCCTGGTCGAGTCAAACTCTGTCCATGCACGCGCTAATTACCAAAAACAACTCATAAAATATCCGAGAATAAACATCACCCTGTTTTACGTGTGTGCATGAAATCTCCCACTGTTTTACGTTTCTAAGACAATATCAGTCCTGTTTTGGTCAAACAGGATATCTCCAATAAAATTCCGTGAGAAAATCTCCTTCAAACTCGTCAGAATCTCCACTGCAAAATATTGGGTTTTCAAAAATATTTTCCCGTCATTTTTGTTCTTCACGAGAAAGAAAGAGGTGCCCTTATCCAACATCATGGGTGCCGAATAACCAGTGGGTGCCTCTTAGTAATTGGGTTACCCCTTATCCAAAGTGGGAGTTCGAATAGCAAATGTCCTCCGGGGGTGTTCCGAGCAACTTTTCGAGCCGAATTTTCCAACAATCTTTATTTCCAAAAAATACCTACAAACACACAAAACACCATAATAAGGACAAAAACGAGTACTAACAATACGAAACATTGAGGACAAATTAGACACATAAATGCGTCTATCATCTTTCAGCATTTTCAGTAAGTGATTCTCAACTTACTGTTTTTCTTCTCACTTTGATCCTTCGTCTGTTCTTATACCCCTTTGTTGGAAGCTTTGTAAACAGATCGATGCTGGTTGTACCCTGTTCAAATTTTATAGAGCTAAGTATACTCATTTGAGTGCCTTGCTGGAGTGCGTTTGTCAAGAATATGCCCTTGTTAGCACACAACATCCATTGTCTGGTGATATTGCTTATGCTTCTAATATATCTTCGTTGGAGGATGATCTGAGGAGGGATCAGAGATCCTTAGAGGCTTGTTTGTTGGCTCTAGAGAGAGATTATAATGCTTCCAAAGTTTCCGAGGATGGACGCAAAGATTCTGATTCTTCCTTGGCTACTGAGTCGTCCAAAGTTATAGGTTCGTTTCTCACTCTCCTTAGCTTTGTATGTATTGTAGCTATGTTGCATAGCCCTGAGACATCATATTCCTGCCAGCTGGTGGCTCTGATGAACTTAGATATCTTCGGGATAAAGTAGCCAAGTTATCTTCGGATGTATGGTATTACCAAAAGAAATCGGACAGGTTGATGAACGCGATTGTTCACAACGAGGCCCAACTTTCTCTAAAGTATGCTTATAATGCAGATCTGGTGAAGCAGATAGATTCGGTTCGCAAGGAGTGTGATGAAACCCTTAAGTGGAAAGAGGACATTATTCTAAAGCAAAAGGAGGATATTACTCTAGTTGAGAAATGTCTTTCTTCCCAAGAAATTATCCGTAAGAAGTATCACGCAGATTTCGAAGATGCCTGTGCTTCATTAGCTAAGGATATTGTAGAACGAAATGTCATATCTTCTTAGGTTTGTTCCCTTAAGAACAAACTTATCGAGGCTGGATCTGTATCTTCTTCCATGTCTCATGCATCTTTAGTAAAAAGGTTGGAAGAGTTAGATAATACTTCGCTCCAGATTAATGTTGATAATCTCAAGACGGAACGGGATACCCTCGTGGAAGATATCGATGCCATTGAGGGGGATCTTGAAGAGGCTCAACATAGTTTAGAAGAATCCCTTAGTCATGCAGGAGGTATCTTAGGATACTTAGTTTTCCGCAGCACCCTTCGTGTCTTTAATTTTCCTTTTCTTAATGCTGATACCTTTCATTTCTGCAGGTCTCCAGGAGCAACTAGTGGGAAAATTCCAAGATTACTCGTCTTGAGGGTCAAATATCTTCGTTGGAGATATCTCGCCAATTTGATGTTGCTGCTAAGTTTAAGGTTGAGGCGCTTCAGCAAGCTAATGATCATCTCAGCACTCAGGCGATGGAGCTTCGTCAAAAGTCGGCTTCGGATCTGGAGGTTAAAGCTTCTCGGATGAAGGTGCAGTTCGAGCGTTCGTTTATTGATTATATTAACAATGCCTTTGCAGAGGCCGAGCTCCAAGCCAAAGGAGTTGTTTTTCCTTGTCTTTTTTATCCTTGATGTATCATGTTTCTATTAACTGAACTCTTTGTTGTGTTATGCCCCTAGCTGAGGGGTCTTTGTTATCTCCTTTCCTTGAAACAATACTTTGTGATAGTTTGAAGCTTTGTCATCTGCAACTTTTAAGACATGTTAGTCATATTTTGGTAACATTATACATATATATATATATTATGGTACCTTTAGTATTATGGTATGTATATATTATGGTACCTTTAGTATTATGGTACCTTTAGTATTATGGTATGTATATATATTATGGTACCTTTAGTATATATGTATGTATGTATATATATATATATTAGTATTATGGTACCTTTAGTATATATATATATATATATATGTAGACGTGTTATGTCTAGTTATTTGCACATTCGAGTTATCACAAGGTGCTAAAGTATTTTTAACCTTTGGTGGAACATTCATCATCCTACCCAAGTATCCTTTGGCCAGAAGGTACTGTGGTGGCGAGGGATCCTACGTGGGCAATAATTTTCCTATAACCCTACGCGTTCAGCGCGAAGGATGATTCACTTCGACAATGTATCTCTATAGGGGATATATTACTTTTTATTACTGCCTTATGAATGGAGCTATCACTCCAAGGATCCGAGTATTGACACATGCGCAGTTGTGCCTTGCCTTGTCTCATTGTCAGTCCTGATGGAGGGTGTCTATTCTAACCCAGTTTGTATTTAATCAATATAGAACTTTTCTTAGCAAAAAGTTTCCTTCATTGATTCGTAAGGTTTATAATACCTTCTATCATGGATAGAACATGGTGGGCCATTGCCCCTTCCCTTTTTCTCCTGAGTAATAACCATTCACTTACGAGTAGTACTTCTTTAGGTACATTGCGTTCCAAGGGTGTTGTAATACTTCACCTTTAAGGTTCCTTAGGTAGTATGATCCTTTCCTGGAAATATCGTGTATGATGTAGGGTCCGTCCCATGTCGGATCTAGTTTTCCCCACTCCTTCTTACTCTAATATGGTGGTATTTGACGTAGTACGTATTCTTCAACCACAAAGTTTCTAAGGATGACCCATTTGTTGTATTCGTTAGATAACCTTCGTTGATAGTTTACCATCCTTTGCAAAGCCACTTCTCGCCTCTTTTCAAGATCGTCAAGCTTTTCTAGCATAAGGTTCGTTGTCAGGTTCTTTTCCCATGCCTCCGTTTTTGTTGTTGGCAGTATTATCTTCGTTGGGATGACCGCTTCGGCTCCGTACGTTAGCAAAAATGGAGTTTCTCCCGTAGATTTCCTTCTTGTAGTTCGGTAGGCCCATAGGACATTGTGTAGTTGTTCGCACCATCTTTTCTTGTATTCCCCCAGCTTCTTTTTTAAGTTCATCGCTATAGTCTTATTAGTTGCCTCCGCTTGTCCATTGCTTTTAGGGTATATCGGAGTGGACTTGTTTTTCTAAATTTTGAAAGTGTTGAACAACATATCTATGTTCTTTCCTTCCAACTACTTGCCATTGTCAGAGACTATGACGGCTGGTATTCCGAACCTGCAGATGATTTGCTCGAACAGGAATTTAAAGATAGTGTCCCTAATTCTTGCTAAAGCCCTTGCTTCCACCCACTTGGTGAAGTAATCTGTAGCCACGATAAGGTATTTTATTTTCGATGTTCCCTCTATCAAGGGTCCAACAATATCAACCCCCCATTTGACGAATGGCCATGGGCTGATGACTGAGTTGAGCTCCTTTGCTGGTGCTTTAATCTTCCTGGAAAAGCGTTGGCATCTTTCGCAGTGCCTAGCCACGTTCTTTGCATCTTCGTCCATGCTTATCCAATAGTATCCTTGCATCTTGGCTTTGATCGCCAAGGACCTTCTTCTGTTATGGTTGCCAGCTTTGTAGGTACTGAATATCGCAGGATATCAGTTCACGAGTATCGTAATAAATAAAGGAGAAAAGAAATATAAAATGATACGATGATAGAAGTAGCGCGGAGAAATATGAAGTTTTGCGAGGATGGAATAATATTGCGAGTATGAGTTGCGATACTTCGCAATTCATATACAGCTGTATAAATTTTACTATAAATAGGAGTTCAAAGTTAAAATTTGAGAGGTTCTTTTTGGTGAGTGTTAGAAAATATCTTAAAAAAGAGAATAGAGAAAGTTGTAACTATTCTAATTCCATTTAGATACTTCTTTGTAATCAATTGAGAACATTAATAAGAAAATTGTTATTCATCATCAAGAACTTCTTGAGTTTTTACTAATTCTATTGAGGGTGTAGTTGTAGGTTATTTTGCAACTACAAGCTTCTTCGCTGTGTATATCATACAATATTTTTCTACCATCGGTTTGTGAGAGGCACCGCATCAGATGTCCAATAAATGACCTTCTATACAGTATTCCATCTCGTAAACTGTACATTGCTGCCTTTGATTCAAGTTTCTGAGCTTCTTTGACATCTGCTGGTAAGGTACCTTTGTCAAGGTACTGGCGAATTAGGATTCTCCAATCATCTTCCACCTCGTCTTTTTTGCTTCCATCTGACATGGACTGATCTTTGTCGGACTTGTCGGGTTCATTATCTGGTTCTTCTATCCCTTCATATTCTTTCTACTTTTCTTCTTCCTTCATGATCCTAATTTGGACGTCCAAAGTTTCCTCAATGCCTGATACTGGTCCCTCTATCGAAGGTTCGTATATCCTCCCAATTTGCACTGATGTAGTATTTATGTCCCTCAGCATTGATGATATGAATGCTAAGGCATATGCATGTATGTTGTCTTTTCGACAGACGTGTCTGAATATGACTTTGTTGATTTTTGATGCATGCTCATGTGTTAAACTTAGGTACGAAGACAGTATTGGATCCAAAGGTTGATATTCGAGTTCGATTTGTCTAGTACCTACTGTGAGTCACTAGTTAAGCGAACATCTGATAAGCCTAGCTCCTATGCCAAGCATAAACCATGTATGACCGCCTCATACTCCGTAATGTTATTAGTGTATTGTTCGAATTATAAGATGAATGCATAGATAAGTCGTTCTCCAGTAGGGGTTGTTATTACAATCCCTATGCCCACGCCTTCTCCATTGGAGGAGCCATCTACGAATATCTCCCACCTTCGTGAATTTTGTGGTTCCAAGAGATCTTCTTGTTCCGGCTTATCTTCCTCCATTCCTGGGATGTCGTTTATGCTTCCTCATTGACAGGTAGGTCTGTAAGGAAGTCTTCTAAGATTTGTGATTTCTAAGCGTTCCTTGTTTCGAAGATTATGTGAAACTGTTTGATCATGGAGTTCCATTTCGCCACCCTTCCAATTTTCTCCGTGTTGTCGAGGATTTGACTTATCTGGGATTTTGTGAAGACTCGGATGATGTGTGCATCGAAATATATCCTTAGTTTCTGTGTTTTCACTACTAAGGAATATATGATCTTCCCAACCTTGGTATGGTTACGCTCCGTTGAACTAGGTGTCTTGTTGATGTAGTATACATGCTTTTTTCCTTGCCCTTGGTCTCGTACCAATACTGCACTCACAACGTAGCTTGTTGCTGCTAGGTATAAGGTGAGTATCTCACTTGGCTATGGTTTCTGTAGGATGGGTATTGATGCTAAGTACTCTTTGATCTTGTGAAAGGATTGTTCACATTCTGTGGTCCATGTAAACTAGTTTCCTTTTCTTAACGTATCGAAAAATGCTTTGCATTTATCCGATGACCTTCCTATGAATCTTACCATGGAAGCTAGGATTCCATTTAGCTTTTGTACTCATTTTAAAGTTTGCGGAGATGGCATCTCCATTATTGCTCAGACCCTTTCGGGGTCTACTTCTATTCCTCGCTTAGTTACCAAGTATCCCAAGAATTTTCTTGAGGTTGCTCAGAATGTGCATTTCTCTGGGTTCTCACCTTCATGTGGAAGTTTCTCATGGCTTCGAATATTTCCCTTAGATCTGACAAATGGTTTTTTGCTTCTTTGCTCTTGAAGAGCATATCGTCCACATAGACCTCCAGTATCGTGCATATCCATGGCTTAACTATTTTGTCTACTAATCGTTGGTATGTTTCCCCCGCGTTCTTTAGTCCAAAAGGCATCCTTGTATAACAATACAATCCTCGTGGGGTAAAGAACGCAGTATACTCATGATCTTCTGCAAGGGCGATTTGGTTGTATCCTGAGTATCCATCCATAAAGGATAGCCTTTGGTTTCATTGACCAGTTGGTCGATGTTTGGCAGTGGGTAGCTGTCTTTGGGTCACGCTTTGTTGAGATTGCTAACGTCAATGCAAATGCGCACGCCTTCGTTCTTTTTAGGTACGATGACCATGTTAGATATCCACGTGGTATGTTTGAATTCTCGTATGAACCCTGTTGCGAGTATCTTTTGCAACTCCTTTTCTACCGCTTCATGATAGATGTTTGCCACCTTGCGGATACGTTGTCTAAATGGTGGCATTTCCGATTTGATCCGAAGGTGGTGTGAGACCAAATTCGGGTCAATTCCTGGCATGTCTTTCATTGACCATGCGAAGATGTCTGCGTATTCCCTTAATAACCTTTGTAGTTGCATATCCTCTTCCTCTTCAAGTAAGGTTCCGAAATTGATCATTTTTTGTTCTGTCTCCGTTCCAATATTGATTTTCTTCGTTAGTTCCACCACTGAGCAGGTTTGATGATGAAGCCGTTGAGGAGTGCTTTTCTGTAATTATCATTTGACGGAGACGTCTTCCCTTGGAGTGGTGGAAGTGCTTGTCTCCGGAACTGAGATTTCTTTGGGTACTGAGAAGGCTCCGTCCTTTACCTCCTTAGTGTTTGCTTTGCGTATTTTTCTTTCGGGCTGCTGGGAAGCAACTCTTTCTATGTTGAGTCTAACCTCTGCTAGATTGCATACCCTTGCGTCTTTCTGGTCACCTTTGATTTCCATTTCACCCATTGGTGTAGGAAATCGTAGGTATTGATGATATGCCGAAGTTGTTCCTCGCAATTTGTGGACCCATAGCCGACCCTTTGTAGGGCGAAGGTGCTTCCACCACGTAGAACCGTGTATTGGTTACTAAGGGCCTTACATGTACTTGCAAGATAATTTATACTTTTGGTCTAGAGACTGATCCATTGGATCCGTATATTGTGCAAGTAATCCATCTGCTCCGTTGTCAAACCCATGCGTAGGTAGGGTTCGTAAAACAGTACATTTAACGAATTTCCCCCGTCAACGAGGACTTTCATAATGTTCTATCCGTGTATTGGAAGAGTGATCACTAGTGGATCTTTGTGCATCTCAACCTCCTGATTGACGTCTTTTGTTGAGAATGTTAATGGCGTGGCCATACACTCTTCCCAAGTGCTAGTAGGTGGTCCACTTATCTTGAACACCTCATTGTCTTCTAGCTTTTTTTCTGTTTCGAGCTAACTTGAGGATGTCTTCGAGCAGTTCTTCTTGACCTCCGTTGTAGAAGGTGATCATGTTGATGTATTTGCTGTCCTGAGGTTATTCTACCATTTTCTTCGGGGTCTAATCACTTTCATCTAGATGTAGCTGTACGTACTTCATGAATTTACCTTCGTCTATGAATCTCTGGATCACATTTCGTAAGTGATAGCACGCATCGGTTGTATGTCCGTAGTATTGGTGGTATGCACAATACTCATTGGCCTCCTTCGTTTTGTCTGGCTGCTTTCCCCTAGTATTAGGGTAAGGAAATCCTGGCTTTGCTCCCTCCTTGCTTAGAATGTGAGAGAAATTTGTATTCATCTTCCTGTAAAATTTATCTACAATTTCTTATCTTCCTTTGCCTCTTATGCCATCCATGTATTTAGATTGTTTGTCTCGATAGATGGTCCTGCCCCCGGATTCATTTTGTCTCTTAGGTATCTCCAAAATTGGTACATTATGGAGTTGTTGTCGCATTTTCTTGTGCCCTGGGGTTGTTCTTCTGGATTTCTTCGAGTCTGATATAGTGGTCTTGAACAACCCTGAGCTCTCCTTCGGAATCGAGGGCTCTGTTGTGAAGCTCCACAAAGATGGTTGAGGTTCTATCAAGTCCATACTTATAGAAGTCCAATTGCCTGACATGCCCTTTTCCACCTATATGTGCACTGCATCAATGTTTGCCGGGGTTCGATAGCTATTGAAAATAGCCTATGGTTCGATAGCTAAAGAAAATAGCCTATCTAACCCTGCCTTTGTTGATTTGTTGTACATGTATGTCTCATAAAACACCATAAACAATTGCTCAAAAGAGTCAATTGAGTTTGATGGTAAATTGTCATACCAGGTCAGTGTTGATCCCATCAAGCTTGCAGGGAATTACCTACAAAGTACTACCTCATCTCTTTCCCAATGGGAAAGGACACGAGTGCAATACCGTAGGTGGGCTGCGGGATCTGAGGTACCGTTATATGCTTGGAACGTAGGTATCGGGCATTTCGGAGGGATAGGTTCCCTCATAATGCGAAAAGACAATTGGGATGTGGTTGCCTCTTGAAACACTTATTCTAATCTTGCACCTGCATGGCCAGTTTTTAGGCCTTGTATCTTCTTCCGCATTTTATCCATTTGATCCATAACCATGTTCACATTATGAGCATCTTTGGAAAATGCTTCATTGTAGTAGGATTGAGAGAGCTTGTATGTTGAATCCGTCTCATATGGATCGTGGTGTGTTCTCCTGGCTTTCCCCACTGGGTTAGCCTTTGGTGGGTTGGGATCCACCCTGCGTCTTCCTGAGATAGCTCTGTTTTCACGCCTCTTTGACGAAGGGTGAGCTTGGGAGCCTTCGATCTGTATGTCTAGCATGCCTTTGAGATTCTGGTTTTCTTGGACCATCACGTGCATTGCATCCTCATGCTCCTTGTTACGGAGCAGCAAGGCTGCCATTTTTGCCGCCATTTGGTCTTCATTGTGGATTCCACCACCTTGATGAGTGATGTCATCCGAATCCTCAGATTTATCCGCTCCTTCTTGTATAACTGGTGCATCTGGATCTATCTGGAATGGAGTTAGGCTTCCCAACCCTCGTCATGTAGGAACTAAGGTTCTGGGTAACCCTGCGTAGTGGTGGGGTACTCCAGTAATAGCATGTCATAAAGTGGTTGAGCTCCCGATGTTTGCCCCATCCCTTCGGCAATAATAGGTGATTTTTTAGCAATCTTTCTTCTTGCTATTTCGCTTTGTCCGTCCTCTGCTTCGGTTCTTTGATTCTCTTGAGACGGCTTTTGAGATCTTCCTCTGGAAAGCGCTGGTTGTGATCTTGTTGGTACATCATTTGGTTTGTATGCCTTTGGTTTTTGTTATCATGCGGTCACAGAAAGTCGAAAAAACCTGTTACTTGGGTGCCTTCGTCAAAAGCAGCAATTAATACTCTGACATAGAAGACGGCTAAGCAGATTTTTCATAAAAATGATTGATATAACGTCTTTGAAAGACATGTATTAAATGTTTATGACACCCTTGGAAAAAACAACCTTAAACGTTGAAAACCAATTAAAAAGGGGTGTCAGATCTTCGAAAAAAACAAGGTTATTAAATGCTTGAGAAGATCTTTCTTCCTCAAAATCTTCACTGATATTCCTCTGTCATTCAAAGGTTCTCAGATCTAAAAGATTCTTTGTTGAAAAAGGTTGTTTTTAGTACAAAACAAAGATTTTAACGTTTTGTGAGTACTTTTTTGTGATTTTTTTTATAGATTTGTGACATGGTACGTCTTTAGAGGCTATGAAATCAAAGAATATACATAAATAACGGATGAACAAATCACTAGAAAGTGAGATCCATCGTTTTAAAGAACAAATACCTTTGTTAGAGAAGATGCATAAGTTAAAGATAAATCTATGTCTAAACTCAAGCTTGTGAGCAAAACATGGTGGGCGCCAAACTGTGACTACTCGTTTTCCCGTAGTCTACGTAATATATACATCTCGGAGGATCATATGCTAAGTAGTATTGATACCTCTGTTGAACTGATAATGTTAATTAATAAAAGATAACCAAGATCACAATAATAACAAAGAACACAAATATAATGTAAGAGCTTCTAAGTTATCATGAGACACAAGAGATTACGTAATTCGACTTTTTTCTACGTCCAAGGGGTAATGAGTGATTGTTTTGTATTAAGTATGGTGGGTACAAAGATCTCAAATGCTTCCCAAAGTAATAGAGAGAACTCAAGTTGAAGTAATACTTAAGTTCTAAACAATAAAAAGGTATAAGCTTAAGACTAAATCTCCTCTCTTAAATATTGAATGCCCTTAGTTTGTTGGTGAGGCTTGGTATTTATAGCCCCTTTTGCTCCAGGTATATCTTTGCTGCCTCTAGGTTCATCGTTTGCTGATATACCTTTTATACCAATGGTACATTCGTTCACCGCGTGCTTTCTCCAGTCGTATTCTGCCATCTCAGCTGACCCACGCTCCTTCGGGAACTTCCCAACCTTAGTACAGGTTGTGCCTTCGTTCACCGCCAACCTCTGCCAATCAGGTTCTGCAATATCGTCTCTCTCCACGTGCTTTGATTATGCATGTAGATAAGAGGTTTGTGCATTTAATGATAATTAGATATGTCATTTGCATTTGTCCCTTCGCCAACTGCCTCCTTGTAGACTAGGCTTTTAATCTTCTCTTCTCAACCGTCAAGACATCCTTTCTTGGGACGAGATAAAGTAGATATACGAAGGTATCCTCTGTCAATTGGATTTCGCTGCGTAGCGAGGGCTACACGGTTATCTTGTATGCGTCCACTAAGATCGTGACATGTGCTCCGCAGAATATTGGTATTTACAACTACTATTCACTAACATCCACCACCGTGCATAAAAAACTGCAACGCCCACTACTTTTTCCACCACCAGTAATGTTACCACCTCCACTACTCACAAATATCCGCCACTGTCTACTCCACCCTCCGCTTCTTTTATTACCACCATTAAAAATTATTAACACAATTTTTAACCGGGGTCACTGTAGTGCACTGGTAAAGTCATTGGGTGATGATACCAGTTACCTAAGTTCGAAACTTGCCAGCACCAAATTCTTTGTCGATCAATATATATATATACTAGGTCTTAATCCGTGCCGTAATGGCACGGGAAAGGATATGTGTTTCAAATATATCCATCGATTCATACATATCGTAATTGTCCGAGAAGAATCGAACCGATCGATCTAGGTCTAAATGTTTTGAGAAGTTGATTAATAAACATGTCATTATCCTCGAATCTTTTAATAATGTGTATGTAAGTCATACAACCATTTGGGACAAACATAGTTAATCGTTAGAGCAAATCCTATGGGAAGTAGAACATTACTTCGTTGACTACTTCAAAAAAATATCATCAAAGGTCATTCACCAAACTTGTAACAAAACTAAAAACACTAAAATTACTTTAAAATCAATTAGATTAATCTTGCAAAATCTGTTAGCATTAGAATTTAATTTTTCGTTTTGAAATAAATTGTTGGTTTCCCAATTTACATAGATTTGTGTTCATTCATTTTCCTAAAATTCATAGTAATATTTAATTCTTGATCCATTTATTTTCTTGTCTCTTTATCTATTATAATGAACTATTTCTCAAGCATGCATAATTACACGAAGTTGGGGAGAAATGACAAGAACAGAAATCATGATAAAAAAAAGGGGAATAAAGAGAATGTGAGAAACTGAATCGATTACAATTCATTCACGCGTAGCCTTGCATAATCCCATGAAGTAGGGGAGAAAGAAACCATGACAAAAAAGGGGAATACAGAGAGATGTGAGAAACTGAACCGATTAATACAGTTAATTCGTTCGTAGCCTTGTGTTTGGTCAATTTTTTTATAGGTTTCATTTTTCTTCCTGCCTCCTATCCGGAAAATCTTAAAATCACAATATCTTATTTTCTGGAAAAATATGGCCTTTACAAATTGTTTTGATTTAAAAAAAAAAGTAATTGAAAACTAAAATCAAATTAAAAGAAAACAAAGAAAAATTAATCAAGGGTGACTAAATAATTTACCTATCTCATGACACCTTTTTTGATCACCCTACTATCATTGCTTCTTCCACCACCACATTATCGTCACCACTCCACTAGTCTCACCAATATCCACCGCCATTATTCTCACCCACGATCCACTACCCACCATCACAACCACCATTAGTGCTTAATTTACCTATCTTAGGACCCCTTTTCTCATCCTACTACTGTATGCGTGTCGTAACCACAACAAATTAATTAATACTTTAATACCTAATTAACAATTAATATAGGGTAGTCAAGATCGATCCCCCGAGGAGCACGGGATTCTAGTTGTCTTATAATGTCACAAAGGGGGGTATGTTTTGGATAAGTAAAAGAAAAGAAAATAAATAAACAAAACAATTAAAAAGATAAGAGAAATCAATAAGAGAGATTAGATCAAGGAATTCTTCTTCGTTGCAAAATAATGATTCAAGTTATGTTATTTTCCACTTTTTATTAGTCACAAATTATCACCAACCGTAGGTATAGCAGCTAGATCAGTGCTAACCCAAAAATCCCTTATATCACCGGATACGCAAGTTCTCAACTACCGGATTCTATTCACCAAACCACCTAGTAGTAGATCACTCAAGATGTAATTTAGTTAAACGCGTTAAGATTTATGAATTTATTAGGTTGATATTAGTAGTTAGACTCTTAGATCAAGGTCCACTTGCTAACGTTTTTTTCACACACAATTGCTCCACGGAATCCCTCCGCAAGGTCTTGTGTTTTCTACTTATGTAAATAGTCAAGAAATGATTACTTATCCCCTAACTTTCACTAGCTTTAGATTGAATTAACAAATCAATTTAGCGTGCACTCTAAACAACCTATCAATCAATCATAAACATTAATATTAGTAAAAACAAACGATAATCATATGAAAAACTTCAAAGTAGAATTGAAACAAAACTTAAACCATATGTTAAGAACTAGGAATTCATCCTCAATCAATAAGAAATTTAGCTACTCATATTTTGGAGTTCACACAATAATAATAATTAAGGAAGAAAGAAAAACATATTGAAAAGATGATGGTTGCTCCTTCCTCCAATCCTTGTGCACTTTAACTCCTTCTCCAAAGTAGATGTGTGTAAAAAGTTGTAGAGAACTCCTTTATTTATAGGCTTCAATACTCTCCATATCTTTGTAGGAAAAGAATCCACATTCCATGAGAACACAACTTTCCCAATTTGAGCCATATTCCAATTTCAAGTCCAATTCTCCAAAACTTCAAAGTTTTCATCCAATTCCCAATTCTAAGTCTTCACACACATGAGAGAAGTCCACACAAAATTCTGCATTTTTGGTCACCGGAAAAATGGGGTTTTTGCCGGAAATTGGTCGGAATCCGTCTCCGTCGGCCACCTGAAAATTCTATCCGCCGACGGAATATTCTGTCAGTCCACCGTTAGGACTAACGGTCAAAGAGGTCCAACGTCAGTCTCCCGTCAGTCAATTAGTCAAAGGGAGGAGAATTCAACTTTAGTCAGCTTCTGAGTCAAGCTGATTGGTCTGAGTTGGGTCAGATCGGCTCATCGAACTCGTTCTGGATCGGTCACCGGGATCGTCTGGATCGGTCGCCATCGGCTACTGAGTCGACTCACCGGAAGGGAAAATTGGCCGAGTTTCGGCTGATTACAGGACTTTCCGGCCATAATTTTCAAGCCTTTTCTGTCTTCAATTCCTGTAACAAACCTAGCACATACATCTATTTGTTCAACCGCATCATTCCTCGCAAATAGAGCTTCATCTCATACTCGCTCTTGCCTTTACCGCAACACCAACACGTAACCCATCTTCGATTTCATATCATAACAAAGAGCTCACCACCGTTCTTGAGCTGAATTGCATCACCATTCTCTCCTCCTTTTGTTGAACAATAATCGAACCCGTCGAACAAAGAACAACGAGCTCTTCAACCTCATCGATTCACCAAAGACCTCGACCAAATTCAACCTTCTCTAGATCTCGATTCAACAATAGTATCACACAAATCTAAACCCATCAGTTCTTCAAACCCACCTTCGATTCAAGCATTGTGAATCTCAAAACATTGATTTCATCTGATTTTCGATTCAGTTTCAACATCTTCTCCCTGTTCTTCTTTACATAAATAGCTTCAACCCTAATTCGAATCAACCCAAACTACACCTTCTTCTCTGCCATAATTTCTCAATCTCTCATCACCCATCTCTCGGAACAATA